>JASPKZ010008882.1:1585000-1720000 GCA_030220185.1 Diploptera punctata
ACTAATTTCTTAATTTTGAGAAAAACGAATTTTAATTTTCAATACCTTATATTACACATTGGCAAATACAACATTTGCTACCACAGAATTGCAGGAAACTCTTAGTATTGAGCTATTACATTTGAACACAATAAAGATACTCTCAGACAATTCTGATTCTGTGCTTAACTCAATTCTGAAGAAAAATGTACTTGAGGCATGTGTGCACTAAGCCATCAATATTATAAAACACACACACGCACACACGCACACACACACACCACACACACACACACACACACACACACACACACACACACACACACATACACACATCACATATATATATATATATGCGCTTTTTCTTTCTTGTCGATTTTAATTTATCTACTTTGTTTAATTATGTGAATGTTGACGGCATTGAAATTAATTTTCTATTAAATTCGGATCTTTATCTTCCGAGTCGAGTTAACTTTTCATGTTTCCCCTTCCATGTAATTTATTCTGCTAACAGCAAATGTCACCCAAGACAAAGTGTAAATAGAATAACAGAATTCCTGGTAGGTTCAATTCCTGATTTAGGGTTTCCTGGGAATTCACTCAATTATAGCTTAAATATTGAGTTTAATTCAAGTTACATTTCTCTCTGCGGCGATCTGAATCGTCTCTTCCGTATAGGAGCGTCGAAATCTTGTCTTAATACTATTACAAATAATCGAAATTATAAAATCATGTAGCAATTAACATTTTATTTGTCTATCTGATTAACAGAATAATGAATTTCAAATAACCTCAGCGTTTGTTTTTAGACGAGTTTATAGGCTATTATATGGTTATGATAAGGGAATATTTTATTTTTTTTACTGTTGTTTCTATTCTCATTTAAACCTTCATTTTGATTGTATTGAGATATTAAAATCATTTAAGAGAAATCTAAATTTATATATTTATCCATATAGTAACTTTATAATAACAATAAAATACTGATATTATTTTGTTATTATTTTTTATCCATCACTTCCAGGCTTCAAGTGTACATACATTACCTTAATCAACGAACTGCCTTAAACGTAAATCTCTAAAAAATGTATGTTAACACGGATAATGTACTGTGTTTGGTGTATTGAAGTAAGGATATATATATATATATATATATGTGTGTGTGTGTGTGTGTGTGTGTGTGTGTGTTAGGATTCCTGAGTAGCTCAGATGGTTATAACGCTAAACGTCAGAGGTTAGAGACTCGGGTTCAAATCCCGACTCTGGCATTTATTTTTATTTTCTTGGCATATACATATATATATATATATATATAATGCAGTGAAAGACCTGCCCTTGGGCAGAATTATTGTGGGTATATAGTATTGTAGATTTTCGCGGACATAAGTATGATTAAGAAAGTTTTTTGTTTTTGTTCCGAGTCATACATTCAAGGTCGGATGGGTGTACGGCTTCTGAATCGGACTAAAATGAAAACGCAATGTGTTTTATTATATAAGACCTAAACCAGTGACTCGAATCTATCACTCCTTGATAATGGCATGTGGGATCTTGCCCAAACGTCGAAATCAGTGGTCAGAGGCCGACCTTGAATCCATGATGCGGAAACTCCAAGAAATATTTCTTAATCATATATATATATTATATATATATATATATATATATATCGACATCTTAAAAGAACTGAAGACTACGCCAATTTTGGAATATATTAAACAGTACCAACTAAATTGGAAACACCATCTTGAAAGAATGAGTTCAAATCGGATCCCCAAAGCTGTTTATAATTATATACCAAGAGGACGAAGATCACTGGACCGTCCTATGAAACGCTGGAGGGAAAATTTTCTATAGGATCGTAACAGGCCTTGGCCTAATACTAGGAAGAAGAAGAAGAAGAAGATATATATATAATAGAAAGTATTAAACCTTTGTTCTGGAGCACGCCATTTTATTACGTCCTATATCGTTAAACTTTTCCCTTATGTTTGGATGCGTTTGGGTACGTTAGATTAGGAATAATACAACATGACTTGGTCTATTGTGATATGTTAGGAATTCTCTATTCCCGTGATTAATAGATAACTTCATAGGTTCCATGTTAAGATTTTAGAAATACAAGTCATTACCAAACTGAAAGCAGAAGATGATACTTAAGTTGTCGAAAGGCCTGCTATAAAACTACATTGCTTATTATTGAGGACGTCTGGGATATCGGGTACTGCTTTATATTTCTTTAAATTTTATGATTCCATTTTGTTTATATCATGATTTTTAGGCTTTTTTATGTCAAATTGTAATTATTCCCCCCCCATTTCTCGTCATAAATACGCCTTTGACAATGAGACAATTTTCAAGACAGATCAGTCATAAATCCTTACAGACTCTACAGCCCGAATCGGGCTAGTCTCCCCAATCGTCCTCCTTCATTATTCTCTGTTCCTAGCTACCGTTTTCCAATTCCTTATTACCAGAGTGTAATGTACTGTACCTTCTCATTGTCTTGGTCATTCCACTACACTTATTCCTCCAAAGTGTACCTCTAAGACTTTTCTTGGTCCTCTTTTCGTCCATTCTTACAACAAGAACAGACCATTGGAGTATTTTCAGCTGATAACATTCGATATATGAGATTGCCTATGTAGCTGTCTCAATTATTCATATCTTAATTTTCCAATTTCCTTGATCGCTAATTGCATCCCATATTTTCCAAGATAGAGGCTAACAAATATCTTCTCTAGTTGTTTGGTCCAGCGTCTTTGGAAGTGGGTGGAATGACTCTCTCACACCTCTCGCATGCAAGATCAATATTTCACCAAAGTGAAGTGAACCATGTAGCCACTGACAGAATATGGCTTTGCAGCTTTTGCAATAATAAAACACTTGAGGGGCGAGTAGCCGCTTCCTCTCACACCATATAACTGTTTTGAGGGGGTTTGAAGGGGAGGAGGGTGCAGAAACAGCAAACAAAGCACTCTCACTCCTCACACGTTTTGTGTCTTGATATCATTCCTCTGTCCCTCAAGGAAAACACAGTTATTGGCATGAGGCTTACAACCCAAACGTTTTGTGGTAACAAAGTTTGTTTTATTTGATGGCCTTTTTTTCTCTCTCCTTTAAACCTCCAAGATACTTTTTCTTTTTATATATTTTCTTCAGCCCGTATTATATTTGATTCGTGTTATTATTTATCTTTAAAATGTCTTAAATAACGTAGAAAACACTTTATTCTAAGGCGATTTTTAATTAACCAAATAAATTTTTTTAAATATAAAATATGGTATAAAGTACCGGTATATATATATAAATAGGCGATCCTTCCAATTAAATTTATGAGAAAGGAAGTCTTTTTGCCACAACTTAAACATGAAGCAAGTATAACAATAGGCAGACCAAACTTGAAATGGTTGGTGTATGAAGATGAAGATGATGATTGATGATGATGATAGATAGGCATCTAGCAATAAGAGAGGAAAGGAAATTGTGAATATGTGAGTAGGAAGTGCTTAGGAATATACAGTGGAGGAAATTGGTATAAGCCACTAACTTTTAGTAGTAAAACACCTGAAATATTTATGCAAATACCGTATATGTGCCATAGATTACATATAATTATCTTGGACATAATTTCATACAGGTCTCCTCATTTTGTATTTATTGTATATGTAAATAATACGTAAAATCTAAGAAAACGCTGTCCTAGGGGTGGAAATCGGTATAAAGGCAGGTCAACTTCTGGCTCTTACAGAGACATAAATGTAACAAAAACACTGCAATTACATGGAGACGACATGTCTGTGAGCATCGTTCATCAGTTACAAGTCAGCAGTACGTACAATGCCACATGGAAAGCCTCTATTAAATGAAGAGAAATCAAGAGTTAGTGCCTTCAAGGAGATGGGCGTTTCCAATAGACAATACCTACGAAATTGGGGTTTCAAGATGTGTCATTGATAATTTTGTCAAACTGGGCTCACAATATGGAAAAAACGGGAAATATGGACGGACAAGAAAATTGTCTGAGCGCACTAAACGTCTCATTTTACGTAAAGCAAAAGGTAAGAGTGCGTTTTCTTCTCAAATCCAGGCTGATTTTGAAGTTGCCAGTAACAGCCAGACGAGTAAGACAAATTCTGTCAGAAGACAAGAACCTAAAATAAAAAAAACCACCTCTGAACGATGCGCATAAGAAATTTAGAATGACTTTTGCTGAAGAACACATGTCCTGGACCTCAGAATGGAATAAAGTAACGTTCAGTGATGAGAAGTTTAATCTGGACGGGCCTGATGGCCTTCAGTATTACTGGAACGACCTCCGTACTGAAGAGCAAGGTAGAATAAGTAGGAACTTCGGTGGTGGAGGCGTTATGATTTGGGCAGCATTCTGCTTTAAAGGAAGATCAAAAATAGCATGGATACGCATCAAGATGAATTCTGAGTCCTACACTGAGGAGCTTCTGGAGTCCTAATAATACAAATGTATGAGGAATTTGGCGAAGATCTAATTTTTCAGCAAGATAATGCTTCTATTCACGTTGCCAAATCAAAAGGAGTGGTTCAGGAAGAAAGAAATGCCACTTTTGACGTGGCCAGCCAGAAGTCCTGATTTAAACCCGATTGAGAACTTATGGGGGATCCTGGCAAGGCGTGTGTATCGCAATGGACGGCAGTTCGGGACAGTGACTGAGCAGAAAAATGTTATTCAGGAAGAGTGGGCTTCAATCTCAGTGGAAGAAATGAACCCTCATCATGTCAATGCCAAAGAGAATCTTCCAAGTAATTAACAACAATGGAGGTTCAACTTAATTTTAGAACTTTGTTGAAAACTTTGAGCTCAGTCTTTTTGGTTTAATCTGTGAAATACACAAAGTGTCTTTATACTAATTTCCACCCATATGTGAGAATGGTTTCAGTTTTCATGTACTATTTTGGACGGAAATGGATAATTAATTTTGACATTATTTGTGTGTGTTTTATACTCAATCACCTCCTAAGTTAATATAGAAAAATGCCAAAGAAAGAGTAAATAAACTTGTGTTAACACTTTTAACAAGTGCCTTTATATCAATTTCCTCCGCTGTAGGCCTATTTGGATCAAAGAGAGACGAACAGGCTGGGGAGTACAAAAAAACTGCATACCACTGGTTTCTATTATGTTTATAGGATACCAGTGGCAATAAGAACAGTTAAGTTTCGTAGACTATGATGGCCAGAATACGGTATGTACTAGTAGTATGAATGGGAAATGAATGAGGGACATGGAAACTTCTTATTGGAAAACTAGAGGGAAAACGTCAAGTAGGTAGGCCAAGAAAGATAGAAAAAACTAACATCAATATGATTTTTGAGGGAGATAAATTATAAATGGATTGATTGGAAAATATTAGCTCATGACGTTAGTATATAGAGCTTATGTTCTTGTGGTCATTCCTATTTGTAATTAGTGTTCCTTGATACATGAATTCAGCCACTCTTTTTTTTTCAAAATTTCCCTTATTTGTTATTAATTGCCCACTTCAATCATCATACATCCGTATATTTCTACCTGTAATCATATATTTTGTTTTGTAAGTAATTTTAGCTCCACTTTTTCTTTCCTTTTCCAAATAGATTGTATCCTTTGGCGATCTACATCGGTTTGTATTATTTTATCACAATAATTTATGGAATAAATAATAGGAGTAATAAAAAAATACAAAAATATCAAGGATTACCAAAAATAAATATATAAAAATTGAAAATTAAAAAAGTAATATCTGACTAAAGAAATGTAAAATTTAGTAACCTGAAAAGTTGAAACAATGACTGATAATTAATTACTTATTTCTTTTTAGGTTACTATTTTTTGTTATTCGGTTTTAGTAATTCTTAGGAACATTTTTGGACCAAATAGATATGAACAAACAGGCGAATGCAGAAGACTGCATAACACTGAACTACATGATCTTTATAGGAAACCAGATATAATAAGAACAGTTAAGTCTCGTAAACTGTGATGAGCAGGACATGTGGCAAGAATCGAGAATAAAAATGGGGCATGGATGCTGCTTGTAGGATAATCAGAGGGAAAACGCCCTATTGATATACCAAGAATGAAGTGGGAGAATAACATTAACCATGATTTGAGGGAAGTAGATTATACAGAGGATGATTGTAAAATATTAGCTGTGGATATGGATATATGGAGAGCTTATGTTCGCGCCGGCCATGAATCAACGGGTTCGATAGTATCAGTTAGTTGGTTGAGTTTCAGTATTTCAGACGTCACATTTATAATAAGGTTAATTTGTTGAACCATAATTAATTATAGATAAGTTCCCTATAGACCAAGTTCAGAATTTTAATTACTTGGGATGTCATTTAGGTAATGACAAATTTAGATAAACACACTAAAGTACAACGATTCAATTATCTATGTGGCACAATTAAACTACTTTATTGAATAAATCTAGAAACGAAACTATTTTAAAATTTTACAAAGTATTGGCAGTTCTATCTCTTATCTATGGATGTGAAACCTGGACATTAACAACGGGAGATAGTAAACAAATGAAGGCTGCAGAAGTGAAGATGTTGAGAGCAATAGCAGGATACCAAAGGACCGATAAAAAGAAAAACGAAGATATAAGAACAGAACTTAATATATTTAATCTCTGTGAAAGAATAAAATATTATCAAAATGCTTATCTTCAGCACGGATTACGAATGAATGAACAGCGCATACCAAGAAGAATGTATAATTATAAACCAAAAGGGAGAAGATTGTTGGGAAGACAATTGAAGAGATGGAAAGACCAATTCGACCTATAATGAGATCGGAACAGGCAATTGGGCTTAATCCTTGTTGTTGTTGTTGATGATGATGATAAGTTCCCTACTTCTCGGGACCGAACTCTAGTTTTGTCTGCCTGCGATGTTTAGCTCGCAGTTTAAAATGTATGTTATTTTTAGATAGAATTTATGTAACCTAATTATATAATGGATCCAAATCCTACATTACTAGGCCTACTTCTATAGATTCTAAGGTCAATGAACTTCTTCATAAAAATGGATCAATTGTCCGTGTAATCAATCTTGTTGTTTCTCTTTTATTTTCTTCGCAGTCCATTTGTCGAAACGTGACATGGGTTTCTATTTCACTTAATAAACTGCATTACAAATAGCTATCAACCCATTTGTTATTACTCGTGGACTCTGCTCTTTAAAAAAAATGGGATATAATAGCATGTGCAGTGTACTCTCTCATTTGCTTAATGTCTTTTAAATTACAGTGTGTTTAAAAATGTGCGAAATATAAGGATGAGAGGTAAAACGTCCGTCACGCAGGAACTGTTTAAACTAAGCGAATTCCTCAGCAAGTCGAATTTATGGTCCAATTTTGATTTATTGGATCTGTCTTTCGTTTGTTAAATTGGAGAAACTCAACTTCTTATACTAGCTTATTTAAATGTGTTGGACTGCAGTGAAAACAAAGATTACGTAACACAACTTATCATAGCATATTATTGTGTAATTTTATATAATTTTAAATCATTTCCACTTATTCTTTTTTTTCCCCCATTACTGTATTAAAGAAATTGAATACATTAAACTAACATAACTTATGACATCATTGCTAATTTAAATATTAATTTAATTGTATGCGTACTAATACGTTGCGACAAAGCGAACATGACATGATATAACGATATTTTAATTTCGGGCTTCAGGTAAACCCCCCATTTATAATGGTCGGATTTCACTGATTTTTGGAGTATATCTTAATTTTATTTCAAGAGCATAGGCTATACATATATAAAATTGAAGATAAAATCAGCGAAAATAATAAGAAATGGACAGAACACTTAATGAGAATGAACAACGAAAGAATACCAAAAAGAACCTTCCTGTATAATCCCAGAGGAACAAGAGATGTTGGCCGACCACTTAGAAGATGGTCTCCACTTTTAACTTCGCCGGAACAGGCTGCATAGCCTAAACCTTGTAGTAGTAGTGGTAGACGAAGAAGAAGATAGGCTATACTGAGTTTTCTTCCGAAAAATAAAAAAAATTGCGGCCGCTAGAGCGAACTGTGTCTGCTAGATAGAATCGGCGGAGACTTGTAAAAAATTAAAAAATATTATCATGAGAACAACCTCAATAACTTTCATTACTTCGGAATTCGCTAAACATGAAGAAGATTATTGCAATAAACGTGGGTACGTAAATTAGCCAACATGAGTTTTTTTTCTTCAGTTTTGCTTTCTTAATTTATCAGTCACGAGACAAGTAGGCCTACAGCACTTAGGTGCAAACAGAAACTCCAATAAAAACTTTAATAAACACTGGTCAACAAATTAACTGTTCATGTGTAGACATTCATGGGATCTACCTTTTTACAAGAGCCTGTTAGCTTGTCCGTCGCCGTGGCGTAGTCGGTAGAGTCCCTACCTTCCACTCTGGCGACCCGGGTTCGATTCCCGGCGGGGTAGGGGATTTTTAATATCCACCTTGGGTCTGGGTGTGTGTCTTGTCCTTGTGTCGATATGTGAGAATAACAAAGTTAACAAAAAGGTGAAACAAGAAGGAAAACAGTGTAAACGAAAAGAGGGGGAAAATAATGTCCGTAGTCGGTAGAGTCCCTATCCGCCACTCCGGGGACCCGGGTTCGATTCCCGGCGGGGTAGGGGATTTTAAATCTCCACCTTGGGTCTGGGTTTGTGTCCTATCTTGTGTTAGTATGTGTGAATAAGATAAAAAGGTTAATAAAGGTAAAACATAAAAGTAAGAACAGTGTAAACGAAAGAAAACGAGAAAGAAAGAAATTTAAAAAAGTTAGCTAAATTGATGTCGACACTTGGTTTGTTTACGCACCTGCAGTAAGAGCTGTTTTTTTTTTGGAGACCCCGTATTTCTGGCTTAAGGTTATTTTATGTGTTGTAAGTGTAGGTCTAGATATGGGACCTACTGCTTTACTTTCTATCCGATTGAAGTCTTGTTCAGGATTTTATTGGGTAGCTACTTAGAAATAGGCGAATTTATAACTACAAACCTCGGAACCTGAAGGATATTGTTAACCACCAGTTATCAGGACTGTCCCCTCATTTTTTTTTTTTTTTACGTTCTCAGCGGAGTTTTTCAATACACAAACATGGAGACAAATATTTAAATTATTAATATATATCGCTCAAATTTTTTCATTGTCAAGGATAGTATTCAGGATCAGAAAACGTGGATGTGATTTTAGGGTGAAATTGAATGGGAGAATGAGGGAATTTGTGGGGAAGGGATTTTCAACCCTTTATACTAATAAAACAGGGCTTTAAAATTAATAGTGCACTGTGATCTATACAGTAAAGCACGTCATGCACATATCGCTCTAACATTAAACCCCCCCCCCTCCTTGTTATGTGGGTCATAAATAATTGAAAGTCAAGAAAATGAAATATCTATTATGTTTGCATAGGGGATGTTGTTTGAAGAAAGGATGGGTGTATGAAAGGGTGCTTGAGAATGAAGGAGAGGGTTGACTCCGCACGTATATGCACTTACAATATGCTATACTGTTTCATGTCCTGGAATTATAAAATATTCTTCGTTGCATGCATCAAATAATTTGAACTGATTATTATATAATTGTATTTGCCTTTCTATTACCATCACTTGGATTTAGAAATAATAAAATCTGGGTCATGTAGTTTTGAAACCCATTGCGCGAATAATTTATGTTCTCCTTGAAATATATGAATGTCTTCTTCTTCTTATCCTTAGGTTCTTATCGGTAAGGGATGTCCATGAAATAAAAAACTAAGTGGGTAGAGGAGGTTGTGGCCAATTGATATTATATCGTATCAACCAATCACTTGCATGGAAATTCAACAAATTGTATCCAAATAAGTGATTATACATTCAACTATTTAGGCTCTCTGATAACTAATAATAATAATAATAATAATAATAATAATAATAATAATAATATAATAATAATAATAATAATAATAATAATAATAGTAATAATAATAATTTTATGTAGGAATATTCCATAATACAGTGTGACGTTGACAAAATGACGTTGAAACCGGAGAAATCATCAAGCAAACAAATGGGGTATTACAAGGGGACCCCATCAGCCCTACACTATTCAACATCCTCACAGCAGACTGCCAAAAATAATAAATGGTGATCAAACAACTATAATAATGTATGCAGATGACATGGTGATTGGATCCAAAAATAAAGTAGAATTGCAGGAAACAGTGAATAAATTAGAAGAATGGGCACACCAAAATCAACTTACAGTAAATGAGGACAAGACATTTCATATGACGTTCAGAAAAGGGGGAAGGAGAGCAGCAGAAGATACCATCACACTGGCAGGAAGCCCTCTAAAGACAGTCAACAGGTACAAATATCTAGGTATCACCATGCCGACCACAGCGACATCTTTCAGCATACACGTCCAAGACAGAACAGCAGCAGCAATAAAAGCGATCTACAACATCAAAAACCTTACAAAACTAACAACAGACACTGCAATGACACTTTTCCACACAACGATAGCCCCCATAGTTACATACGGAATCGAGATCATATGGCAGAAATTAACAGTCAGTGACCTCAACAAAATAGAAAAAGTGAAAGCAAGCTTCATGAAGAGAATCACTGGAACTGGAAAAACAGCACCATCCAGATTAATTTATGAACTTATGCGAGAAACATATTTCATAGAAGACATCAGGATAACATACCTCCTACCATCTACAGAACCATATCAAAAAGCAGTAAAAGTGAGGGAACAGAAACGGAAGGAAATAAATGAGGAATTTTACACTTCCAGTGCCATGACAGACAGAAACTGGACAAGAGAATGTCAGACACTGAGACACGTTGTAACCAGACTAGCAATACATGGCTTTCATCACAAGGTCTGCGAAAATAAAAAATTCCACCAGCCAACTGAAGACTGCAGATGTGCACTGTGCGGTGATAAGTGTAAACTTTATCATATCACAGAGTGTAAAAACAGAACAAAATCAATTAATGAATACAGCAAAGAGTGAATACAAGTGATCAGTGGAACCGAACGTAAAACTTTCGAAACTAATGCTCTTCTGAGTGCTCCTTTATATTATTATTATAATACAGTGTTTCTCCTTCAACCCAAAGTGATATGTCGCCAGAGGTTCATGTCTAAATCATCTTCTTCCCTCAAATCTCTAGCTTCCACACGTCTCTTCACTCCATCCGTCCATCGTTCTCTAGTCCTGCCTCTTCCACTTCTTCCATTAGCTTTCCAGTTAAGGATCTTCTTTGGTATTCTCTTTTCCATTCTTATGAAGTGTCCATACCATTTAAAACATTTTTCCTAATTTCTTTTTTCATAATTTTGCATAATTTCCCTTATTGTGCTTTTTCTGACCTTATCCCTTCTCGAAATTCTTGTCGATAGCCTCCAAAAATCCATTTCTACTACTAACAACTTGATGGCTTGTTTTCAACTTACTGTCCAGGTTTTGGACCCATATATAAAAACATAACGTGAAATGTAGTTTTCTTCGTTCTGTGAATTTTATTTCTATTCCAAAGCATGAGTTCAACATACCAATGATTCTTCTTCCATCAGTTATTATTCTTCTAATTTCTGTAGTTGAACTCTCACATTTATCTAAAACAGATTCTAAATATTTAACATTTTTAACATTACATATTCTTCCTGAATCACATTTTAGTTCATATGTTGTATTCAATGAAATATATTCTGTTTTATTATAATTTATCTGTAATCCCCATTTTTTGTATTCTATCTCTAATTTCCTTAACATGAAAGATGTATTATCTGGATCCTGAGAAATCCTGAGATTTGAACTGTTTATTATATAATTGTAATAATAATAATAATAATAATAATAATAATAATAATAATATTTAATAATAATAATAATAATAATAATAATAATAATGCATGCTTAGTAATTCTGCCCGAAGGCAGGTTTTTCACTGCAATCATAGCATTTTCATGCTAATAATAATAATAATAATAATAATAATAATAATAATAATAATGAAATGAATGAAAGTAGTGCATGGAAGCTTCTTGTAGGAAAACGAAAAGGAAAACGCCCAGTTGGTAGAACAAGAATGATGTGGGAAATTGACATTATTCATGATTTGAGGGAAGTAGCTTATACAGGTGATGATTGGAAAACATTAGCTCAGGATAGGGATGTATGGAGAACTTATGTCCGCGCGGGCCATGTACCTACGGGTTCGAAAAAGACAGCGAGTGAGAGAGTTAGTTAATAATAATAATAATAATAATAATAATAATAATGATAATAATAATAATGATAATAAACCAAAGTTTTACTAGAATGAATAATCAGTAGACCTAAATATTTGCTTACTTTTATAAGTTAATTTAAATACCTTTTATTTTTTTTTTTTATTTTTTGCACTGATTGAAGTGGTAGAGTTCGCTCTTCTGTTCACATATTTTCCACAGGCACTGTTCATTTAGATGATGGTATTTTGTATTTACACACATTTTATGATGGAAACCGTGGATTGTGAGTCCTATGATTGCGTGCCCCCTCGTTTGTTTGCTGCTGATCCATTGCCTATTTGTCATGGCTTTCTTATTAAATTCTTATGCTCAGTCAGCACTATAATGATTTATAAATTATTTCAGCACCACGTTACAATCCACCTCTCATCATCTCAAAATTTAATTTCAACCATTGCCAATATAATTGATATTAGTCCTTAATAACACAGTACCATGCGTCACGCCACTGGAAGCCCTCCTCTCTGAAACTTTGGATACGTCTCTCTTTGGTTTCACGAAGGGAATTGAAGGTGGGTTCCTGACCTTATGTGACCACATAACCGATAACCACTGTAACCACACACTCTCTCTCTCGCTCTGTCTGTATGTCTCTCTCTCTCTCTCTCACACTCTCTCTCTCTCTCTCTCTCTCTCACTCTCTCTCTCTCCTTTCTGTCTCTCCTGTATCTTACCTCTTCTAATGAGGGTGACATTTCCAATAAAGCCCGCAGACCTGTTAGCAGTTGGACACGTCTTGATTGCCGCCTGGACACAGATGCGAATGATAGACGACGGTACCTGCATCGTTATAGATGAAAAACGAGACCCTCTGAAACGTGATTGATACATTGTGCAGGGCGAAGTATTAGTTTTCTATTTGGATTACTGTACTGTTACCGAAACTACATTAACGAGCTGTTGAGATTAGTTTTATGAAGAAGATAACAACAAATCGTGTTGGGATAAGGTTTTCCTCCCCCTTCTTCCCTTATATCCTGATGCTGCAACTTCTCGACAAATCCCGTACAAGTAATTCCCTGTGTAGATTACTGGTAAGCCTATTATCGCAATTCTTCTCCTATCCCCTTATTTTCTCTGTCGATACAATATTATAGATTGTCTACAAGGTGTTTTAAATGTTAGATCGCAGTACTTCAGGGATATAGAATACAGAGCACCATTAATATATATGGCTGCCGTAGAACATGGTCTGGCTCCCGGGCAAAAGATTGAGCATGAGTCGGTAAAATGCTCCGGTCAACATCTGTAGACGTAAATGGATTAGTCGGTCCCGGTGGGGTAATGTTTACCATGCTCCCATCTGGAATTTTCAATATGTGCATTGTTCGGACCATTAGAGTCGTAATTTGGAAATCTACTAAAATGGTTTTTGAGAGTTTTCATAACATAAAACATATGCCTGGTTATTTTATCATATTAGTAGGAAATATTCATATTTCGTTTTGGTAATTACAGTGCCGAGCAAATTGTATTTTCCTAGTTGGTTAAACATTTTTAAAATTCCAATCCAAAATTCTAGTAGTCTACCATTTCTATCTAATTTGTTTCAATAAAATCTATATCATATAGTGGGTAAAGTCTACATTAAATTTCTAAACAATTTTAGTTTAGATAATATGCTCAAGATAAGAGGAGAGATGTTTGCATAAAAGAAATAAAACTAGTGAAATGGCTACAATTGCTATAAATATTCGCATATCTAAATATACGGAGCAATTCTGTCATTTCCAGACTTCTTCGCCTTGTTTCACGTCCATGCTAATATGTCTATTAAAACTATACAAGTCCCATCTACCAGCTGTAGGGATGGGGTTAAACTCTAGGAGACAACTTAGAGAAGTTTTGCGCGTTATGATCTAGTTTCTAGCTTGATGTTGCCTAGATTGTAAACTAGAAGCCCTGGAGACTAGTAGTAGCCCCGGTCGTTGATGGCGCAAGAGCCAAGCACTACCTCCGACACCGAACTAGCTACTATGGGGGATGGAACTGATTGCAATTCCTCTCATCCTGAAGGCACATGGGCGGAAAATTAACCCATTTCCCCGTTACAAAGGCAGGGATTTAATCCTGTTACGTCCTACCTACATGTATACTCGAACTCAATCTCTCTCTCTCTCTCTCTCCCTCACTCTCTCCCTCACCCACTCTCTCACTCACTCTCTCACTCACTCTCTGACACACACACACACATACACCATATACGCACGCACTCATCTATAGGCCTGCTTATATCCAAGGACCTATGCATACAGAGGCGACAGTTTTCCCATCTAGTGAGCCCTCCTTCCAAACTCTCCCTCCGGTATATGTCACATCCTGAACCCCTAGTCTTGATCGAAACACTGAATCACTACATAATCACATTATAGACTCTAAACTAGCTATGCAAGCGCTGAACCGTTCTTGCCGTGCAAATCTACGTCGAGATGGATAACGTAAACTATATTTTGTGTTAGTGACACGTGGCCATTTGAATTTGGCAAGAAAACATGAAGTCTGGTGAATAAGTGAAAGTTCAGAAAGTATTGTAGACCTTTAAGAAAATATACTGTTGTTCAAAATAATGTCTAAAAAAATATAAAGACACAAACAACTAAGTGGCACAATAATAGTAATAATAGTAATAATAATAATAATAATAATAATAATAATAATATTTTTTATTTCAGGATTATTTCTATTATATACGCAGGTATCCGCAACCAAAATATAGTTGTTTTTCTTCCACACTTCCTGGGCTTGCGTGTCTGCTTCTGTCATATTTCTCTTCTTCACGTTGTCTTAAATTTCCTTTATCCACGTTGGCTTTGGTCTACTTCGTTTCCCTTTTTCTGGAGGTATCCATTTCAATACTTCGTTTGTTTCTGTGTCCCTTCTTCTCATTATATGCCTATACGATCTTAGTTGGATTTCTTCAACCTCTTGTACAATATCCTTTTTTACATTCATAATTTCATAATAATAATAATAATAATAATAATAATAATAATAATAATAATAATAATAATAATAATAATAATAATAATAGTGTTTCATTTATTCTAGCAGAGGTAAGGCCATAAAGCTTCTCTTCCACACAACGAGCGCAAATATACAAATACATATTTACAATAGGTATAAGTTATCTATAAACTATACTAATTATGAAGGATTAGAATTGTATTAAAAGAACTTCGGAGTATCATGACCGTGCGGTCAAAAGCTCTTCACATCTCTATCATGGGCTAATGTTTTCCAATCATTCCCTGTATAATTCACACCACCGAATCATTCTCGATATTCTCCCATCACATTCTTGGCTCTCTACTGACCGTTTCCTCTGAATTTTTCTATAATAATTTATCATGCCTCTTTTTCATTCCCCATGCGTGCTACTTATCCTGCTCAGCGCAGTCGAGAAGACATAGCTGCCTTTTTATATCTGGTTTCATCCAAAGATCATGCAGCTATTACGTTGCCTTCTCCATTCGCCTCTATGTTCGTCTATACAATAATATTAAAACAATCCTGCATTTGTTTAAATTTTATGCGTTTTGTATTTTGCAATATTTACTGCGTTCCTTTCGAAAGAGACTAAAGCCGCGGTCACCCCAGAAGTAGATTTACAGCAGTTAAGCTTAAATTAGCGAAACAATAATTTCTCGTGCCAGTTATTTAAATGTTTCGGACCGCTAAGGAAACAAAATCATGTAAAACTCTTAAGTTATTACTAGGGAGTGGATTTTTATATAATAAAAGATAAGATTGCAATTCAGATATACATTATTCAACTGTTTGTGTGTGTGAAACAAGATAAAAGACAATCAAAATTCTTACTTCTCATTATACTGTACCTAAAGTGCTATTTCGGTACGAAACATCTGTACTGTTATCCTCCCTCTACAGTGAAATTAATGAACTATGCCAATTTCCTTTCACTTTGCGTTTACTACCACGCACCTTATTACCCCTCCCTTTGCTCTGTTTGTACTGCGCAACTTCCCCTGTACCTCGGAACTCTCAAATAGGCGATTCAAGTGGTAAACTTTATCATTCATTCTTTCAATTTATCCAGTTAGTTTAGTTATCGTCTGAAGGACGTGAGCTCAAGGAGAGCTGTGTTTTGAGTTTGGTCCGGTAAGCCAGGATAGGTTACCCTAGGCTGGACTAAAAATGTATGCATGGGTGTTTGAGTTTGTAAAGATTATTACTTTTGTTATTATTATTGTTTTCTTTAAACTTTAGAATGATCAAGTATAACTTATGTTTAATATACTTTCATATTTCAACTTCAGACGTACAATTGAAGTATTAAATCGTATCTTAAGTAAATAAGAATGTCTAATTATTGTATTTGCTAGTCATGCTACTGCTGTCTTGTACGTTTCCTGTTTACGAGCTTTCTCAAGGTTACATTAGCTCCCCTTTCCTTTCTAGCTTTCATGGTTGAAAATCATATACTGAGCTTAATAACGAATCATAAATTACTACAGTGTGTTTCAGGAATTATTGTTAATTAATATATGTTAGTAAATCTATATAGGAAAGATGAAGCAATATTTGCCTCTGATGGGCCCGGTCAAAGAATTATATAGCACCTACAGTTATGATCTGGACGCTACTGTAAGTGTAAGTAAACATATTAGTAAATTCTCTATAGGCCAGTGCAGAAATGGTAACAGAATATAATATCTGTAGACCAGGCGGCACAATATTATTCAACTGTTTGTGTGTGAAACCAAAACAAAAGACAGTCATAAGTCTAACTTCTCATTATACGATGTTGCAGTCTTAACTTTTAGTACATAAAAATCCGCTCCCTAGTTATTATTGTATATTATTACGTAATTTGACAAAAACTTAGAGTAATTTATAATCATTTGTTTTTTTATTGTTTAATAATAATACATAATTGAAATCAATGTACCCTATAAGATACTGTACATTGTGAAGTTAAGGGTTAAAATAACCTTAAAGCTGTTCCTTTCATGCCCGATTGGAATTGGAACTCTAATTATCTTGGCCGTTAAAGAGCGTCGTTAAATAAAACGATCATAACCAAGATTGTCTAAATAGATTATTATTCTCACATGTAGTTGAAATTGGTTATTAAGTGTTCATTTTAGCGAATTTCGTAGGAATGAAAGTATTAAGGTTATCATGAAAATATTTTTTTGTAAAATGTTTACATATCTTTACAGATCCTATGTAGTAATGCTTTAGCGGCAGCAATTTTTTAATCAGCAAAATTTGACTATTAGGCGTAGGAGTTCACTTGAAACGAAAATTTAAAAATCGCTCTAGTGGTTGTAATTTTAGATGTTTCACACTGAATCTCATTATTAAAATAAACCGAGGAATTTAATATCTAAAAAAAATAGCTAAATCTATTAGAAGTGGGAACCCGAAATTAAAATATTCAGTCTCGCAACTGCACTCTTCCAAACACCACGATCAAACATGTTACATTAAAAGATAGCGGTTAAATTAACTCTAATAGTGAGTGCCATATTTAAAGACATATGAAGGCAAGCTATGTTGAATATGTACCATATATTACACTATTGATGTCTGGTATGTAAAGGGTGCAAGAAACCCATTAAAGCGCTTCTTTCCTGAAGAAACAGCCTCAACAAAGTCCATCTTTATATGCCGTAAACCGTTGGCACTCACTATGAATGAAAACTTGATCAATGAAATATCTACTAGTGATCATCCAGTGGTCGAAATTCGACCACAATTCATTAATGTTTTAAGTTTGTCACAAATGCGTCATTATTCATTAATTTACGATTCATTTTAAAAATAACGAACGATTGGAAATATGTGGTATAGCTTCACTAAGCCATATTTAAAAAAACATTCACGCGTCATTTGACATTTGTATACTATTTAAATTTGCATTTGGCTTATTATTATGTGAACGGGAATAAAATATATATATATATATATATATATATATATATATATATATATATTGTTCTTTGTCTCTTACTCCGACCCATCAATATTCTATGTCGAGGCATAATGGAAGTAGGTGCGAATATCTAAGTATTAAAAAACATTCAATGAAATTACTGAAACCAAGATTAGACAGAGTTTAATTTAAATTTAGATAATAAAATGTACTCACTTTTTAAAACCACTAACAATACATACGTGAGAGTAAATCAATTCATATTTCTGCTGCATAATTTTCTTTTTGAGCAACAATGCTCTTTCAGTATGAACGTAAACAAATGAATGAGTACACAAATGAATGAGTAATACATATAAATTCCTAAGAGACAATTTTATTTATTTATTTTAATTTAACTTATTTGTAACTCATAATATACATAAATTTTACTTTTCTGCACTCCTTCTCTATATGAACTTTAATTATGCCAAATGCCACAGTCCTCCGTGCGCGCAATGTGCTTAAAAAGGGGTAGGCCTATATAGTGTATTCTTAACGTATTAATATATATATATATATATATATATATATATATATATATAGTACGATCGATAACATAATTATGTTAATGATAATTAAAATTAAAACTAAAAATTATAATAAAATTAACAAAACAAGATAAAATGTTTCGTTAGACAGTCATGGAAAAAAATTGATGTGAGGCTAGCAGTCCGGTTGAGGTCAATGTTCTAACCATAATGACTGGGGGACCGAACATGCTATGCATGTAAATTCTAAAATAGCAGATTGGTTGTCCAACTTTCTGATTAACATGTGTGGACGTGATGCCGGGAGTCTGCTTTTAGGTCAGTTGTGCTTCTAAGCCTGTCGTGCTATAAAGTTGCAGAAATTATAAAGAGCAATGTCCATGTAGGCCTATAAAAATGAATGTTCGTCTGTGTTCTTTATGGACTTAAAAACTACTTAACCTATTTGAATGGGGTTTTCCCCATCATTTAGAGAAATCTCTAGGACAATTAACGTATATAACATGTTACTCTACGGTAATAGACAGAGCTTAAAAAAAAGCATCGGTGCGTTACAAAAGTAGCTCTTTGGACGCTCAAATAAATTACATGCCTAAACTATATACACCATATTAATGTACACAGAACTGAATATCTAAAAAATCTATAAAAGAAACCCCATGACAGCATGTCTATCATTTACGGATAAAACACACAATAATAATTTTTGTCTTTCAAACCATTGATGCCAAAAAGATCAGGATAAGTAGACTCCCGGACAATTCCAGGTAATCATCACTGGGTATCTAAAAATAATTACGATATAAATTCATAATTATTTTTCTTTTTACACGTACAACTAAACATAAAAACACATAATTTCTTGCTTAATATACCGCAACATAGGACATCACATCACCCCCATGTCATATACCATCTTCACTTCTCGCAACTGGAATTCCCTACCACAAGAAATAAGGGGCTGCCGGACATTGGCATCTTTTAAAAGAAATCTAAATTTATATTTGCTTTAACCTCGACTTCATTATTACCCAGTATAAGATATATATATATATTAATTGATGTTTCTCGTATAATTTATCATATTCATATTATTATTATTATTATTATTATTATTATTATTATTATTATTATTATTATCGTATCATTATTGTTGTTATCCTATAAAATATTGTTTGTACATGAAATTTACATTGCTACATTTATTGTATATTTAACTGTTTATAATTAGTATAGTGTATATATATATATATATATATATATATTTGTCAAATATTTATTTGTATTTGTGCTGGTTGAGTGGAAGAGAGGGCCTTATGGCCTTAACTCTGCCAGAATAAATAAAGTATTATTATTATTATTATTTATTTAGACGTAGCAGCATATACCAAGTATTAGCTAGTATATTAAAAAGTAAAGTGATCCCACAACAGACCCGGAGGCCCTTGGGGTAGTAGGATGTTAAGGCTCCCACTTTTTCTAGACAATCGGCACTTTATGTCAGCCGGGTTGTCAACCCTGCGTGACGGCCGCCTTTACCCCCAGAACAAGCATCTGGTACTCATTTCAGTTAGAGGCTGAGTCGACCCCAGGGCCATAGTGCCGCCAGTGGGTTTGGGTCAGTTTAAAAATCCTGACCCCAGCGGGACTTGAACCCTCGACCCTCCGGCTTGTAGCTCAGTGCCTTAACCACTACGCTACGGCGTGCCCCAGCTAGTATATTACATAGTCTAATAAAGGTCAAACAAACATTAGTGGGAGAAACTATTATTAATACATGTATGGTTGTTGTTAAAATATGTTATTCTATCTCCGTATTATTCATTCAAAATTCAGTTCGTTAATTATTACTAATTATTAATACTACAACACTACGATTATGGTTATAAAATGAATGTCATTGTTTGAGGGTAGCTACAGATTTGCATTCCATTGCAGACAAAAATAACAATATTATAAAAAGAATTCGGATTATCAGTCGAGAATAGTTTTGAAATTGGAATGCTCTCATACCGGTATCGAAACCGATTCATTTGGTTTTAAATCTGGTTTAATATCACTCATAGGGTTAGAACGGGCCCACAATAGTCCACTCAATCAGTCGCCGCTTCGTTTATGTTTGGGGAATACTTCATTTTCATTTCCTCGCAACACTGATGCAGTATTATTCAATTTACTGGGTTGGTAAATAACTCATCGTGCGAAAATAAGTTCTGAAATTCGTGCCACTGTTAGCTGCCTAAAGAAATATTCACACCCAAAACACAAACACAGATGTTTTGTCATATTGATATTCGTTTCATAGAAACACAGTATATATATATATGTTATAACTATATTTTTGACATTTGGCAATGAAGGCAGATATATGAAAAGAAAAATGAATGCTTGAGTTGGGATTTCAACCCGAGTCTCTAAACATACCCGAGTTTAGAGACTCGGGTTCAAATCCCGACTCAAGCATTCATTTTTCTTTTCATATATATATATATATATATATATATATATATAGCCCACCGCTGTCATCTCGAGGTAGCGTGCTGCTTTGTCACGCAGCGGGCCCGGTTTCGATTCCCGGTCGGGACAGGCTCATGGGTGAGGTTTCTTCGGGGTTTTTCCTCACCTATAAGACAAATGTCAGGAAGCTTAGGTTCCAACGGTCCCCGAAAATCATCCGGCCATCATCACCATCCGTATCATTATCATCATCATCACCATCCTTCACCGGTCTGGAAAGCAACGGGAAGCTACCACACCTATATTTCCCTAGTAAAGCTGCAAAGCATAGTATGAAAATGCTATGATTGCAATGAAAGACCTACCCTCGGGCAGAAGTACTATATATATAACATTATAATTCTAAAACCAATTATATTGATTTTTTTTCAGTGGTCGAATGGAAGGACTTTTTTACCTTTACTAGCTTTAGGATTGTTATTATTAGGGCTCGAAAATTGAGGAAAAGACTTTTTTTTCATTTTATGTCTGAAAATGAGGTCCAACTTAATATAAGCATATATATATATATTTCGGGTCATTGTAGGCCAGAAAATGGTGGGTTTTATTTGTCCTTTTCGACGTTATTTGGTTTATTGGTGCTTTTTTATTTTTTTTTAGGTCTTAATGGCTTTTTTTCGCAACGTTACCTTATTTTGACTACATTTGTACGATTTGTATAATTCAAAAATCCGCAAAGTCTATTCTCAATTCCAAATTCTTTTCTAGTTTTACTTTCCGAAGACTTTTCACATTGCAAACACATTTGTTCTGAGAGAAACTATTGAGCCTTCACAAAAAGATCCTGTTATTTTTAATCAGCCTACTGACCGTCTGACATCATTCGCTGAATTCATTCTAGGTGGGAAAAAAATCGTCTATTATAAATTATCCAAGAACTTTCTTTTTAATTTAAACAGACTTTCTTTCTTCTAACTGTTAAATTAAAAAAAAAATGTGTTTGGAGGCATTCTGTAGAAAAACGTTCTCTTGGTAGACCAAGATTGAAATGGGAGAATAATATTAAGCATGATTTGAGGGAAATAGATTATACAGTATACGATTGGAAATATTTAGCTCAGGATAGGGATGCATGGAGAGCTTATGTCCGCGCGACCATGAAGCTCTGGGTTCGATAGTGTCAATGAGTTTATTGGTTATAGTATGTACAAGAGATCTGTAGTTTTAATGTTATTTGTTTAAAGAATACAGGAACTCCAAGGATATGTTGATAATAATTTAACTGCGGAGCACATTTTGGGAATCCAAGGACACCCTGATAATTTATCTGCGGAGCTCACTTTGGGAATCACTGATCAAAAAGAAGTGTAAAAATGATCTAATATAAAATAAAATGCTGATGGATGTAACACGAACTTAAAATATAAGTAGGCACTATTTTCTAAGTCCTTTTAGAAGATGATGAAAATGTAACCGGGCACTTTTCGATAATTTTTATTCTGAATATACGTTAAGCGTATATTGGAAGTGATAACATGATCTCGAACGATTTTGTCAAATAGACGGTAAAATATATACTTAATTTAGAAGACATGAAGATATTGGAATGGAGCGATTGGGATCTAGGAAATGGAGTCCAGTTGCGGAAACCCTGGACCCCACTAACCAACTACCACTACTAGTATCCTGTAATTGCATTTGGTTTCCCCGTTTCACTCACATCTGTCCCTTCTTCGTGTCCCTTGATTGCCTGCTCTCGTTTTCTTCTATTTATCTGTTAGTGTCAGACTGACTGACTACACGAGTTAACAGGACTATCGCCAATGTTTCACACCCACGTGGATTGCCTGCAAAAACTTCTCACAAGTGGAGAAAAAAAAAATTAGGAGTTATTAAACATGATGTAAGTTGAGATATAATTAATTTTATAATAGAGTGTCAATTTTTAAGGGAACCCAGAATACCATATATCGCTAAAATAAAAAATGCTTGTAAACAGCATTTTTTCTCAGATTCTAATAATCAGAAATAGGAATTATATGCACAAAGAAATTAAACGTAGGCTCAATTCTGGAAATTATAGAGACTCTTGACGTCCCAACTCCTTTCAAAAATTTTAGACTGAAAATATATAAAACTATTATTCTACCAGTTTTATTATATGGTTGCGAAACATGGACTCGTACTTTAAGGGAGGAAAGGAGATTACAGTATTTGAGAATAAAGTTATTTGGAACATTTTTTGGACCGAAGAGAGATGATCAGACAGGTGAATGGAGAAGGCTATACAACAGCGAACTACATGGTCTTTATACGAAGCCAGATATAGTAAGAGCAGTTAAGTATCGTAGACTGCGATGGGCAGGACATGTTGCACGTATGGGGAATGAAAGACTTGCATGGCCGCGCGGCCATGAACCTACGGGTTTGATAGTGACAGTAAGATAGATAAAGACTGCAGAGCCTAGCTCGCTTTGAATATATATTTTAGTAACAGAAAAACACAGGGATACTTCCCAGAAGGGTAATTATTTCGTTTGGTTATATATATATTTTCTTCTTCTTCTTCTTCTTCGGCTTTCCCCCACTTATAGGTTTGCCGTCTTCAGTTTCCATTTATCTCTATCATTCCAATCTCCCTCTTCCAAATTCCGATCATCCATTATAGTTCTGACGTAGGTTTTCCATTTCCATCTTGGTCTGCCACGTTTATTTCTTCCAGGGGGTGACCATTGGTATATATTTTTTGGCCATCTTTCATTTTCCATTCTTTGTACATGGCCATACCATTTAAGTATTTGATTTTCAATCCTCTTAACAACAAATGTGGTGACATTCATTTCTCTCCAAAGGAATTCATTTCTTATTTTATCCTGTCTTGATTTTTGGAGGCTTCTTCTAAAATAATCAAATTCAACTGTTCTAATTTTGTTCTTTTGTAATTCCGTCAAAGACCAAGTTTCACTTCCATATGACAAAATATTCTGTATTATGCTCTTATAAATTTTCATTTTAGTTTCCTTTGTAACATTTTTATTCCAAATTATTCCATGTAATGTCTTAGTTGCATTTTTTGCCATTGCAATTTTAGTCTGTACATCTCTCTCACAGGTACCAAAACTTGTAATTATTGACCCAATATATATATATTTTTTAAGAGACATAATAATTGTTAACGCAAAATTAAACTCGTCTAGGATCGCTATAAATTACATGAGTGGCCTATTCGCTGCAGAAAATTATTTCAATTGTTTTAAAATTTGTTGTTCAAATTTTATTTGACATAAGTTGATTTTAAGTACGCGCTTCGTTCATGGAAATATCTTGGAATTGATGTAATATTAGTAGATGATTATAATCTATGTTATATATTCTACCGTATCTGCATTTGTTTTATACTACTATCTCGGATATCATGCTACTGACATACAGTAATTATTTTTTGCTTGCAGGTTTTATTTTTTCCAATGAGAAAAATGTATGATTGCAGAAGGATATATTTATTTCAATGTTGAACTAACAAAAAATAATCACAGAATTTTGTATCTCTGTGTTTTTCATAGGTTAATACTGTAGTTTTTTTTTTCACCATCAAGTAATTATGATAACAGGAAAATAATAAATGAGTGATAAAAAATCACTACTTTTAGAAGCAATTATAAATTCTGTTCAGGTTACTAAATCAAAGTTTACTGTGTCATACAGTAAAATATGTACCTGAGGCCTTAATCGTCATCATATAATAACACATTAAGTTAAAATACTTAATAATAGGCCTTATACCCCATTGGTCCACCGCTGTCCACCTTGTCACGCAGCGGGTCCGGGTTCGATCCCCGGTCGGGGCAGTTTTTCTGGGTGAGGTTTTTATCGGGGTTTTCCTCACCTGTAAGACAAATGTCAGGAATACTTTAAGGCCCAAACGGTCCCCGAAATCATATGGCCATCATCGTCATCCTTATCATTATCATCATCATCATTCTTCACCGGTGTGGAAAACAACGGGAAGCTACCACACCTAGAATTCCCTAGTAAAGCTGCAAAGCATAGCATGAAAATGCTATTATTGAAGTGAAAGACCTGCCCTCGGGTAGAATTACTATGGATGGATATTCCATTGTATGATTTTCAAAAGGTACTGACATATAACGGGGCACGCCGTAGCGTAGTGGTTAAGGCACTACGCTACAAGTCGGAAGGTCTAGGGTTCGAGTACCGGTGGGGTTAAGGATTTTTAAACCTTCTGGCGGCTCTATGCCTTGGGGTCGACTCAGCCTGTAATGTAAATGAGCACCAGACGCTTGTTCTTGGGGTAAGTACGGCCGTCACGCAGGGCAGACAACCCGGCTGACATCTAGTGCCGATTGTCCGGAAAAAGTTGGAGCCTTAACCTCCCACTATCTCAAGGGCCTCCTGAGGCCTGTAGTGGGATCACTTTACCTTTTACTGACATATAACAGAAAATATGGGAAATTTTGAAGAAGTGACGGAATTTAAATACCTTACTAATTCCGAGCTAAGTTGCAGTTGTACTGTAACAAACTTGCATAAGATATTACTTACTTCGCCGACTCCGTCTATTGGGGAACCGTGGTACATCCTTTAACCGTCATATGACTGAATTGTGTACGATAGAACCATTTTTATTAGGCAACATCGTATTTACGGGAAGTAAGATGGTACCAATTATTAAGAAATTCATCCATTTGTTATTTAATTGTGACAAAAAATATGTATGGGCTTACCTAATTAGAGGTTCACGCTTTTTCCATGATGCCAGTAGATAATCGTTATTTACCGGTACAATTTCATACGAGCAGAATTTTTGCTCTATGCTGACTCACCTTTAAATTCTGCTATTATTTTCACTATATCCTCAATGGTTAACGTGGGATATTTCTTTACTAAACTGTTTGAAAATATTCGAAATAATTTGTTTCTCACCACTTTTCAAATGCTTTGTTTTCCAATGTTTAAGAAATTCTATAGAAATTTTTCCATTTTGAAACAATTGAAATTCAAGGGTATTCTGTATTACGCACACGTAAGAATAAAACAATGCTTATTTAATATATTAAAATTGTATTTATATATTTTAAGATTCTCCCATACAACTTATAACTTATACAGACATGGGCTAGATAATAAATATTTGATTTCCTTAATTTCGAGTGTTAGAGAGCTAACTAAATTTTCTTACACGCTTGAAGGTAAAACGATTATTATAATAATGAAAATGGTGTTATACAACTGTTTTATTTAGATTACAATTGAAACTTAGCTCTGGAGAGGTACATTCATCATCATCATCATCATCATCATCATAGTAGATCCACGAATTTAGGCCATTTGTTGACCTGTTTGGGCCTCAAGAGAAACACCATCCAGAAGTATTTTGAGTGGACGTCCTGGTCTTCTTCTTCTTGCAGGTTGATATCTTAACATTTGTTTGGGTATCCTGTGATCTTCCATTCGATGGACATGTTGCACCCATTTTGACAGAAATTTTGTCCATGCGTAATTCTTCTAAGATGTCTTCATTTGTTTTTGTGATCTAATAGTGTGTATCCTGCAGTCCTCCGAAAGTATCTCATTTCAGCAGATCTAAGACTCTGTATATCCTTCTGTTTCAACGTCCATACTTCGTTACCATACAAAAGAGTTGGAAGAGCCAGTGTTTTATACACTTTTTAAGTCTTGAATGTTTTTGGACTAACTGTGGCTTGCTGATAGAATTTATTAACCCTAAAATTCTTAAAGTCAGAAGTAAAATTGTACTTGACAATAAAATTTTGGAGCAGGTGAATAATTTCACATATCTAGGATGCAATATCTCATATGAAGAAGAAAAGGATGTAAATGCAAAAATATATAAATTTTTAAGAATCCTAATCTTAATTTTGAACTGTTAATTTTTCGCATAAATGTGAGCATTATAAATTTATCTAAATTTAATTTAATAAGCGGAGTAAATTTGTTGAATGCACTTATAGTTCCCAAGGCTTTTGTTTTTTGCGGTGAAAACGCCTGGTCCATCTCTCTGCTTGGCGTGTTGTCTAACGTACGTTTTAACGATTATATATATATACCCTATAGTTTGTAGTATAACTGAGGCTGTTCTCGAACTTCCCTTTATGGCTTGTCCCGTATTCCTCACTGCAATATCTTCAGTCCCAACAGTTTGAAACCTCCTCCTTCTTTCTTTCCCTCAAGTCATTAACTCTGCAGCTATCCCTGAAGTAGTTTAGAAGATAGGCTATGTTACTGCTACAAGGAAGGCTTACAATATTGCTGATGCGAACCATGTTACTTTGTTTAAGTAACACATTACTACAGTACATTTCCTTACACGCCAATGACTATAGTCTATGTATTTGATGTGCAATATAAGAGAAACTCATTTGCCCATTATGGTTTTGAAGATATTATCTTTATTTTGTAATGAAATAGGCGAACAAAATGTTTTGCCATAATCTTCCTCAAACAAATTTTCGTAAATGAAACACACCACAAAGAACTTGTAAAAAGTAAATTAATTCGTCTAATTTACAGTTCATGCAATTTTCATCGAGACAAAATTTTAATCACACAAAGTATTTAGCATATTCACCACTCTTGTTTCGGGTTAGCGTCGTTGCTTCGTACCCAGCGGACCCGGGTTTATTTCCCTGATGAAGGATTTTTCCTCACTTATAAGAAAAATATCAGGAAACTTTAAAGTCCAAACGGTCACCGAGCATACATAAAGTTCGGTGGAATACCTTTCATCTCTGGAGAAGATAGTCATTATTTCGATACTGACCAAATTCGATCGAATTTGTCTTATGAGGAAAATGCATTAACTAATATTTCTTTGGAAATGATGTTAAAAGTAATTTGTTCTGTATAAACATTCTTTAGATATACTTTCATTGTGTTTTGTCAATGAGATATGTGGCACGTTACCATTAAGATATGAACTTGTTTTGGAAAATTCTCAGGTACAGAAGCTAGAACTGAGTTTATGCTTAATATTGGACATTAAGACACAGGAGGACACATAACTGGAATGGATGAGAGTATAAAGATTTAAAAATGTTTAATAGGAACTTCTTATGGAGGGGAGGGGAAATCATCACAAGCCCTAAAATAGGTGAGAGGATAATATCCAGATGAATCTTAGGGAATTGTAATCGGGTATATTAATTGGATTGAGATTCCTGGGGACAAGGATCAACGAAGAGACTTAGTAAATGCGACATTTAATATCCGGTTTCATAAGCCATGGGAGTAAATTGTTAGAGTAGACATAAAGTTTCCTACGTTATGTATACTTTAATTTATATTTTTATTTGTAAAGTCAAGTGCCAGTAATTTAATATAACTTATATATATATATATATATTATATATATATATATATATATATATATATATATTATTTATTTATTTTAATTTTTATTTGACAGGTTTCACAATTTTTTAAATATTCAAGCGCCCAATGAATCTATTATCATTACCCTCCACATCTCTTTGGCATTCTAATTTTCATTGTCCAATCTTTCTTCCCTCAAGTTGCTTAAAACTCCAACACTCCAAGCGCGACAGCTCTACAAGGCCCTTGCCTACCAGCCGTCTGCTTGTCTCACAACCACATGTGTTAATCATAGAGGTAGACGATCATAAGCCAGTGTAGGAGCCACATGTGATCAGCATTTCGGGTCCCCCAGCCGTTATATCTGGTCTTCTGAACCTGGAGTCGCTACTTATTGTAGCTACTCAAATGTCACACGGTGCTGGGTGGGCACCGGTTCCATACTGACCAAAATTCCATGAGAAAATTTCTTCCCCATGGGAACTCGAACCAGCGCAAGTCCCGTAGCTGTGCGCCAAGGCTTCCTGCCTTAACCATTCGGCTACGGCGCGAGACTTAAAATACCATCAACCCATTATTTTTGGCCGTCCTCATATTATTCTACCAGGTGGTACTCATTGTAGTATTTTTCTTGAGAATGTCTATTCTCTCTATCTTTTTACATGACAATACCATTTTAATCTTTGGGTTTTTTTTATTTAATTCTCTTCAATATAAATTTTAACTTTCATCTTTTGTTTAATTACACTGTTTCTTATTTTTTACATATTTTAGAAATTTCAGCTGAAGGTCTCCAAACATTCATTTGTACAGAATTTAATTTATCCATTTTTCTTGATTTTAATTCCGTGTTTACTTTCTGTATGTAATTGTAATCCTTATTATTGCATTAAAATTTTTATTTTTATTTTATATCTTATAACATAGTTCCATAAAACGTATATTTAATTTTAGAAATGTACGAGGGCGGATCGGAAAGTAACGCACAATATATATATATATTTTTTAAAGTTTAATAGTAAAAAAAAAGGAAAAAATTCACAAATGAACTTACATCTTTTACCTACTTTTCGACATAGTCACCAACTTTCTCAACACATTTTTCCCATCGTGTTACCAGTTTCAATATGCCCTGTTCGTAGAAGTCCGTTTGGTTGGAGTGTAGCCATCTGCGCACTGCTGATTTCACTTCCACATCTGTCTCAAAGCGTTTGCCGGCCAGGAATTTCTTCATGGGACCAAACAGATGAAAGTCCGATGGTGCAAGATCCGGACTGTATGGTGGATGCTGGAGCACCTCCCAACCAAATTCGGCGATTTTCTGACGAACGACAGCAGCAACATGGGGCGAGCATTGTCATGAAGAAGTTTAACGTTAATGTTGTGACGTTTGTCACGAATGGCACGACGCAACTTCAAAGTTTTAATGTAGGCCGCAGCATTCACAGTGGTCCCGTGTTCAGCAAAGTCCACCAATAAAACACCATGCATATCCCAGAACACTGTCACAAGCACTTTCCTGGCAGATTGAGTCACTTTGAATTTTTTCTTTACTGGGGAACCAGCATGTTTCCACTCCATTGATGCCTGCTTTGTTTCGGGCGTGTAGTGGTACGCCCACGACTCATCACCTGTGACGATTCCTTCCAGAAAGTCATGTCCTTGTGCGGTGTACCGCGTTAAGTGGTCCAAGCTTGCCATCTTTCGCTGGCCCTTGTGGTCGTCTGTCAGGTTCTTAGGCACCCAGCGAGCACTAACTTTACGGAATTTCAAATTTTCATGAACAATATCGTACACCGCACCATAGGAAATGTTAAACTTCTGCGATAAGGCTCGCAGTTGCACACGCCGGTCGTTCAGAATTGTCGCCTCAATGCCTCTGACATTCTGCGGGATTGCTGCTGTTGTCGGCCGGCCGGAGCGTGGCGAATCACTAAGGTTCACGCGTCCCTCTTGGAAGAATGTGCACCACCTGGAGACATTGCTACGGTCCATACAATCATCCCCATACACGCCACGCATGTCCCTGTGAATTTCACTGGGTTTATGCCCTTTGGCCCACAAAAATCGAACAACACTTCTCTGTTCCTCACAGGTAGACGACTGTAGCATGCGCGCCATCTTTGTTGCATAGTTCAAGCTTCTCTCGCAAGAGGTGCACCTGAGAAAAAATACCATCTATAGTGAAAACTTCAAACTATATCTCTGTGAAATTTCAACATTCTAGCTGCAATACCAAGGCAGAAAAAATTATTGTGCGTTACTTTCCGATCCGCCCTCGTATTTTCTGACGGCGCGTGTGCGCGTACAAAGTTTCCTATTGTCATGGATAGAAATATTTTTGCCGCAATAGGCTAGTGGTTATGTTGCTTGCCTCAAGTTCCAAGGGACGCGGGTTCAAACCCAGTTGGGATCGATGAATTTTTAGGATGGAAAAATCCAAGGGACAGATCCTCCGGGAGTGAATTTAAGCCGTGGGTCCCGAGTCTGAAGATTTTCAGGTTTGTTAAATAATCGCAAGCCTGAATAAAGAGCTCTATGTGCAAAATTTGCCATACGTTATCCAGCTAAGTAATACCTTAGTTACCCACTAGGTGTCTCACTGATCCCCTTTCGCTCGCTTACATCTGCAGGTATTAGTCATTCAAAATATCTCTGCAGGCGGAAGAATTACGAAGCTCTGTCTGTTGCTACACATGACGTCATATAAGACAGTATACACTGTCAGTGTCCCACGTCCCATCCCCCTTTGCACTCATAGATAGCAGTGTCACGTGTTCTATTCATACATAAACACGACTGCAGTGCCCTCCGTCAACAACTGCGCTTACTCCTTAAACGGGTAATAAATAAGCGTTTTTAAATTTTATTTTGGTTGAAAACAATAACACTAGGAGGCACCCTAATCCCTGCACGGAGAATTACGGGTATATAGACAGATTATTAGAAACCTAACAGTCTCAATATTATTAAGATTCACAAAATTCCGTTGAAGAAAATAGTTACAAATTAAAATATTAAAAATAAATAAATACCTTGGCTGGTGCCGTCGTCATCAACTGGTTAAACATTTAAAAACTGTAAGCCTTTCAGATAATGATTTCCATCTTCACTAGAAGGGTTTCTCAAAGTTAAAAAAAAAAAAAAACTTAGTTGCCCGCACAACCTTCTGCTGAAGATGGAAACCGGTTTCTGAAAGGCCTATAGTTATATAAATTTTAACCTAGTTGCCCGCACATTCTTCTGCTGAAGATGGAAGCCGTTTTCTGAAAGGCCTACAGTTTTAAAACTTTTAATCTAGTTGCGCGCACACTCTCCTACTGAAAATGGAAGCCGGTTTTTGAAAAGTCTACAGTTTTAAAAACTGAACCTAGTTAAGGATGATGACATCTGCCAAGGTATTTATCTACTTTTGATATTTTAATTTATCTACTCTAAAAACAAAAGTTTTATCTTTTCGAGGGTATGAGCCACTAAGAGTAAAAATTCAATTAGAGAATTAAATAATAGAACAAGTGAGCAATTTTAATTATCTGGGATACAATGTGTCATATAGAAAAAGTGAAGACATTAAAAGCAAAATAATTAAATTTAATTATATGTGTGGCACCATAAAACAAAGTCTCAGGAAACAGAAAGGAGACACTTTTAAATTTTTATAAAACAATGGCGATTCCAACAGTACTATATGGATCGGAACATTGGGTCTTAACCAAAAACCAGGAACGAAGAATACAATTGTCAGAAATTAGGTTTCTGAGGAGTGTAGCTGGCTATACAATAATGGATCAAAGGCGAAGTGAGGATATACGAAGAGAACTGAATATATTCAATGTATTAGATAGAATTACACAATACAGAGATGACTAGATGGACCGCATCAATAGGATGGATAACAATAGAATTCCGAAACAGATTCTTCATTACAAACCACTAGGACGAAGAAATGTTGGAAGACCCAGTAAAAGATGGGTAGACTAATTCTAACATGAGATCGGAACAGACCAGCAGGTCTAATCCTTGATGATGATGATATTTTAATTTATAATAGTCTTAGTATGGTCCTCTGCTAGCACCCCTGTTTACTATGTTCATATTACCTCAAAATATACTGATACCAAATTACATTATTGACTTTATTGTATCCCGCGCCGTAGCCGAGCGGTTAAGGTAGGAAGCCTTGGCTCAGAGTTACGGGACTTGCGCTGGTTCGAGTCTCCATGGGGAAGAAATTTTCTCATGTTATTTCGGCAAGTATGGGACCGGTGCCCACCCAGCATCGTGAGGCAATTGGGTAGCTACAATAAGTAGCGGCTCCAGGTTGAGGAACCAGCTATAACGGCTGGGGGACTCGACATGCTAACCATATGTCACCGCTACACTGGCTGTTGGTCATCTGCCTCTGTGATTGACACATGTGGATGTGAAGCAGCCGGCTGGTAAAAGGGCAACCGCTGAAAAGTGGAAAAACCCTCAATCGGATCGGACTTTTATTGTGATGACGGAATTTCTTTTGCGTGTTAAGAACCGAGGTTCAAGCTGTAATAATCCCCTCTTAAACTTTGTTCCCACTTATTTTTCTTCTCACATGTTAATTTGATTCCCACGAGCACAGTTTATGCAGATTTTTTATTATTATAGGGTATCCAATATTAATTCTACTTGATGTGATATTAAAGTATAGTTGTTCCCTTGTGTGTGGCCCAGTAAGAAAAACAATACATCTTCTATAACAACAGTAGGATGTTTGAGAAAAACGCTACCGGTATAATAAAACTGAACCAACAATTCTAATTACCCACCATGATACCGTGTAGTTTTTTATTACTTTTTTTCTCTGTTCAACATGAAATCCAACTTCAAAAAACAATGTTGTTTGTCAGAGACTGGACGGAAATGCCAGCACAAAAAAATGTCATTGACGGCTTAGAGCTTTTGTTATTTGCTGTCACACAAGTTTAATGTATATAATAGCCTTCTCATGTTTTCAAAATACACAGTCATTTTTTTTTTATTTTACTGGCAGACATTTTTTATGTATTATATTCGCAGACAATGGCAACCGAAGCAATGTCTAGCTATTTGTCTATTTGAAAAGACGTATTAATAAGCACTAAGACTTTTATAAATATAAGGTTTACTAACACCGTATTGCCTCATCGTAACAAAGAATATAATAGTCTAAATATATCACAGACATGGCAATTAAGAAAGAGCCACTGCTGTCTCAACTAGTTAGCTGTGGATGACTTCTTCGAACAACTTACAATGTTTTAAATGTTTTTTTGGTCGATGTGACTAATTTCTTATACTTACCAATATTGTTGTTACTGGAAGTAAGTCAACGATCCCACATCTAAGCTGGTTGCTATGCAAACAAAAGAAATCGCAATGCTGATATGGACTCAAAAAGCACACATTTGGTAAGTAAAATAAAACATTTCTTGAATGTTTTGTACGCTAACTCGTACCTTTCTTTAGACTTTTCCGGAATTAATGCAGAACATCCCACTCTCCAGGCTTCTTCAATTTCTCCATCATCTGCCATGATTTCTTCCATAATAAAATTATCAAACAGATTCTAATCACGGTACTATATATGAAAATGTCTCCACAGCCAACAATTCTTGCTTATAATAAAACAAATGAAAAGCTACATAGCAACGTTCACCAAATGTTTCTTTCTCATAGAAGTCATTTACATCCAACCAATATTTTAATTCATTTATTACTTTATTAATAAAAATTAGTCACATCGACAAAAAAATAGTATGCAATACACATTAGGTAAGCACGTAACATCTCGAAAATTGGAAAAACTCGGCGCAAGCGCCTCATTTTTTTCAAACATTTTCTCGATCAGTAACAAGTGCTTACCTCACTTGTATCGCAATATACTATAGTAGTTGAGGAGACTGCATTATAAAATACCTAGTTTAATAATTTTATGTTATAATTTTCATATTATGTAGGTATTGGCATTCTATTTTGTTCATTTCTGGACGCAATTTCTTAACCTTATTTTCATTTACTTAAGCAGTTTCGATCTACATGATCTTTATAGGAAACAAGAATATATAATAAGAGTTCCGCGCCGTAGCCGAGCGAGTGGTTAAGGCAAAATGACTTCACACAAATCTACAGGACTTGGGCTGGTACGAGTCTTCATGGGAGACATTTTTTTCTCATGGAAATTCGGTCAATGTGGGTGACCATCCAGCATCTTGAGGAATTTGGTTCGCTAAAATAAGTAGCGGCTCCAGGTTGAGAAAATCAGCTACAACGGCGGGGACCCGACATGCTAACCACATGTCACCCTATAGTTGCTGATTTATCGTCTACATGTGTGGATATGAGACCAGCAGCCGGCTGGTAGGCCAAAGGCCTTCTAGGCCGTCGTGCCATGGAGAAGGAGTAGGTATAATAAAAGTTAAGTCTCTAGACTGCGATGGGCAGGACATGTGTCACGTATGGGAAATGAAAAAAGGGCATGGAAGCTTCTTATTTGAAAACCAGAGCGAAAACACCCAGTTGGTAGACTAAGATTGAGGTAAGAGAATAACATTAACCATGATTTGAGGGAAGATGATTTGAAAACATTAGTTTAAGATAGTGATGTATGGAGAGCTTATGCCTGCGTGGCAATGCACCTATGGGTTCGGTAGTGCCAGTGAATTAGGCAATTTCGGTAATTATTACGATGAGGCTGCATAGTTACCCAGAGGAGGCTGAGTGGATATTGTTACAAATCCTGTACAGAATGAAATACTTCTACAGAATAGCTGGGAATTGAATCAGTTATCCTAGAGACACACGCTACACCATACGTCAAGTATAATAGTTCATATGATTTGTTTCGAATTGAAATATTCATACTAAATATTTTTTATCAATGCCACCAGGTTTTCATTACGACATTTAAGCAGGAATTCTGTTTAAAATTAGGAGGATGTGGGTTACTTCGGGTATATAATTTATTAATGGGGATTGGTTGTAAAATAAATTTTATTTGAATTCGGCCTTTGCTATCATTCAATCATATGTATTTGCAGTTCTTAGAACTTTGTATTTTAGTGAAGTAAATTAATAAATGACAAGATATAGAAATCATCCCTTCCATTTAGTTGACAGAAGACCGGTATTCATTCCTGGCAATGACGTACTTGCAACCCACTTCTGAGGTGGGGCGTCTGGAAGGCGGAGTTTCTATACCCCGATTATGTATATATATATATATATATATATATATATATATATATATATATATATTTTGTGTGTGTGGGGGGAGAGAGAGAGAGAGAGAGAGAGAGAAAAGTGATGATGTTGGTAATGATGCGCCAGGAGAGGCCTTAATCCTAAAAGTAATCTAAATTAAGCGAGTATGTTGGTGATGATAATGAGGGTCAAATGGTGTTTGGTGACCGTTTGGACCTTAAAGTTTCCTGACATTTGTCTTAGAGGTGAGTAAAAGCCCCGAATAAATCCTCACTCAGTAAACTTGTACCGACCGGAGATAGAACTCGGGCTCGCTTCGTTACAACTGCGACATCAGAAATAATAATAATAATAATAATAATAATAATAATAATAATAATAATAATAATATTTTTCCCATGGCGTGATAGGCCTAGAAGGTCCTTACCCTACCATACAGCTGCTGGCCTCACATCCACATGTATCCACCACAGATGTTGATGATCATCTAGCCGGTGTAGGGGTGACATGTGGTCAGTTTGTCGAGTCCCCCAGCCGTTATAGCTGGTTTTCTCAACCTGGAACCGCTACTTACTGTAGCTATCCAAATGCCTCACGATTCTGGGTGGGCACCGGTCCCATTCTGGCTGAAATGCCATGAGAATATTTCTTCCCCCATGGAGACTCGAACCAGCACAATTCCCGTATCTCAGCGCTAAGGCTTCCTGCCTTAACCACTCGGCTACAGCGCGGGTCAATAATAATAATAATAATAATAATAAATTATATGTAATAATATTAATACAGCACATAAAGCGTGAATGTAATGTTCAAACCAATGTTGAAGCAAATGAAAAATAGAAAATTTAAAATGATTCTAACGTCAGCTGTGCCTAATTTTCTGAAAGATCATAGTAAGAATCCATCCATAGTAATTCTGTCCGAGGGCAAGTCTTTCACTGCAATCATAGCATTTTCATGATATGCTTTGCAGCTTTACTAGGGAATTGTAGATGTGTAGCTTCCCGTTGCTTCCCACACCGGGAAGGATATGATGATGATAAGGATGATGATGATGGCAATATGATTTTGGGGACCGTTTGGGCCTTAAAGTTTTCCTGACATTTGTCTTACAGGTGAGGAAAAACCCCGATAAAAACCTCACCCAGAAAACTGCCCCGACCGGGGATCGAATCCGAGCCCGCTGCGTGATAAGTCGCACGCTACCTCGAGACCACAGCGGTGGACGAATCTAATATATATTTCTTATATATCCCAATCCTAAAAATCTATAAAAATAATATAATTTTGTAAAGCTCTTTTCGAAACTTAATGCATATATATTAAATGTCCCAGGTTGTCATTTCGACATTTTTAGTGTTCTCTCTTGGCATTGGCGTAAGTGTAACCTACTTCTCAGATTGGGGCACATGGAAGGGGCGGTTACTCTGCGTCGATGATATGGCGTGTGATGATGATGATGATGGTGCGCCAGGAGAGTCATTAATCCTAAACTTAATCTTAGGTGAATATGAATGATGATGATTATGATGGCCATATGATGTTCTAGGGACATTTTAAACTTTAAAGCTTCCTGACATTTTTCTTATAGGTGAGGAAAAACCCCGAAAGAACCTCAACCAGGAAACTGTCCCGACCGGGATTGGGACTCGGGCTCGTTGCGTAATAAGGCAGCACGCTACCTCGAGACCATCGGTGCTGGACAGCTTAATGTGTATTAAATGGTAATAACACTGGTCGACAAAAATGAACTTTTTTTCTTTCACAAGAATAAAAATACGAAATTTTTAGATGTATTTTTCATCCTGAATTTAAATATCATTTCAGTTTTTTCCTATCTGGCAAGAGTTTTCTGTGATATTCATTTACATTTTTTATAATTATTAATAAAATCCATCTAACTCTAACTCATTCTGACTTAACTAGAAAGTGGTAGATAGTGATTTTCGGGCATATTTTATGTAAGATAATTTTTAATTCCATCTGAATCATTTTCGGTTTGAGCTAAGTCAGAATCAGAGTTACGAGTTAAGGTCATATCTGCATATACTGGTACAGGAAACTCTTCATATAAGGTAAAGGATCTTATGACAGGTCAAAGAGAATGCTAAAATCAATTTAAAAAAAGTAGCTGTCACAAAAAAAAAAAAAAAAAAAAAAAAAAAAAAACGGTGCCTGATGGAAAAATTCTGACTACATATCTGAATTCAGTATGAAAAAATGCACTAGATTCACTAATCAGATTTCTTGTGAAGAAACCTTGTCGACCAGTGTAATTGAAGTATTTCGAAATCGTTTAGTTTTCATGCATTGTATCAACTAATGGAACAAGTCAAAATGTTAAGTCTTATGTTGCCGGATATTAGTGACTCGTGTTTCGTAATTGCCACTTTGATCCCCATTAATTGTCACCTTGATCTCGCCGTACAGTCCTTATATCATAAACATGTTGTTACAATCTGTCTGGAATAAGTATCCCATTATTATAGGTGATAGAATCGCTGTTACAGTACCTTTGATTCGCCGGTTGGAATTTCAGATGTTTTTCTAGCATGTTAATAGTTTGACACACTTTTATTTTTTCCCGCACCGTAGTCAGGTGTTTGGGGCATGATGCCTGCTGGATGAGCACTGGTCCCATATTAACTTAAATTCCATCAGAAAATGTCTTCCTCCATGGGAACTCAAACCAGAACATTGTCCCGTACTTCTGAACCAAGGTACGAGACCTTAGGGCACTCGGTTACAGAGAGGGACGAATGTTATTGCTACATTCTGAAAATTATAATACTTTTTTGCACGATAGTGCGTTCTGTAGTATTTACAGGAATGGCTACCATGATTAAAAGTTCAATTTCCTAAGTTTCCGGGTTGCCATCCTATAAATAACTATACTGTAATGTTAGAAATTACCTACCTAGGGTGGGAAGTAAAAGTACTGTCCTTTATATATACTACGTACAATGTATATACAAAAATATATCCAAAAGGTAGTGTTAATATACATTATACGAAACAAATCACTGCATTTTAAATGAACTGAAATTTATTTTAAACAATATAAAACAATAAATTCGTACTTGCCGCCATTTTATGTCTGAATGGTGTTACCGACTGCTGTAATCTCGTCTAAATTATTTTCGGCATTTAGCGTATATACATTGGCCACACCGCTATCGTTATTTATTTTTTATAGTGTTTTGTCCTAGGGCAGGTTCTTCAGTGCATTTTCATGCTATGCTTTGCAGCTTTATTGAGGAATTATAGGTGTGGTAGCTTCCCGTTGCTTTCCACACCATAAATGATAAGGATGATAATGATGGCAAGATGATGTTCGGCGACCGTTTGGGCCTTAAAGCTTCCTGACATTTGTCTTACAGGTGAGGGAAAAACCCCGAAAAAACCTCACCTAAGAAGCTTGTTCCGACCTGGAATCGAACCCGGGCCCGCTGCGTGGCAAGACAGCACGCTACCTCGAAACCACAGCGGTGGATTCAGTTCTCTATAATGAACGCAAATATTTCCAACAAAGTTTTTTTATTACTTTACTATTATTTATTATTTTGGGAACACCATCATGCAAAAAATAATGTACAACACACTTTTTCATAAATTATTAAAACCGAGCGATATCGACTTCGCATTGTAATAAAAGGTACTATTTTATTTATTTAAAGATTACGTGTCTTTTAATGTATATACATAAATGATTCTTGAAGGATTGTTCCATCGAATTCCTGGTTTAATGAAAGGTTTGAATGTAAATTAGACTAAAAACAAGTGATGTGGAACTGCAGTAACATTAATAATTAGGAGCTTGCCTTAATCCTTTTTATAAAGCGTAGTAATTTGACTTCAGTAATATACAGTTAAACTTCCCTTTATGGCAAAAAGTAGAACTTTTTTGTTTAGTTAACTACTATTACAGAGTCCATGAACCCTTGGGGATGTACAGAAAGATAAGAATACAAAACAGCAGAGGGCAGTAGTTTTTGCTCCGTACTCTGAAACAAGAGGCAATTTCTCAAAGCCATCTTCATCCCCAGCCGAGACTTCTCTATTATAACAACAGCTGCCTCAAAATGAATTCCCTACTGGAAGGTGCGATAATTGATTTCCTCGAAATATCTTACAGAAATTAATTATGTACATATGTTGTTAGTATTATTAATAACACTAATAGGGCTAGGGTGGAGTTTTTGTGTTACGAAAATGATTGAAAACTCACGTTAGCATGATATCGTAATTTGTTCTCATAAAACCTACGTGTGTGTTCTTGAAGACAAATGAAGATAGAAAATTAACTCCAGCACTACTAGTGGAGGGAGGGAAAATAGCCCACAGTGTTGGTTTTATTTCAGTAATATATTTTTAACTGAAAAAGCAAGATTTTAGGTAGTTATCGCTTTTTCTCGAAGTAGCGTGTTGCCCTGTCAGGCAGCAGACCCAGGTTCGATTCCCGGTCGCGATAGGCTCCTGGGTGAGTTTTTTTCTCAGGGTTTTTCCTCACCTGTAAGACAAATGTCAAGAAGCTTAGGGTCCAACGGTCCCCGAAAACCATCCGGCCATCATCATCATCCTTATCATTATCATCATCCTTCACCGGTGTGGAAAGCAATGGGAAGCTAGCACACCTATAATTCCCTAGTAAAGCTGCAAAGCATAGCATGAAAATGCTTATGATTGCACTGAAAGACCTGCCCTCGGATACAATTACTATGAATGGTTATATATTAATATCTGAAGTAGGTCTATATAATTAAAAAAAATATTATTTACAACCTGTGGCCAATTTTTTCACCACTTAGTTACTTTACAAAATAAAATCTGCAAAAATTGTGAAAGTAGAAGCGAAAGGTAATGGGGGAAAAAGGAACATACTTCACCATTAAGAAATTTAAGTCTTTGATTTACACCTTTTTTTTTGTGGTTTGTAATGATATTATCTGTTGATTACTGTACAAGAAAATACGTAAGTTGACAGCCTAAACATTTCAATTTATCAAATTGCAAATCAGATATATTCAAACTCTAGACCTATTGACCGTGTATATATCCAAATTCACTCTAATTCCTTGTAGGAAAATATTGTAATAATAATAAATTTGAGAATAAAATATATAGGATAATTTTTGGTCCAAAGAGAAATGAACAAGACAGACGAATGGAGAAAACTACTTAATGGTAAACCAGATCTAATTTGAGACAGTTCAGTCTCGTAGACTTCCTTGGACAGGGCATATAGCACGAATGGAGAATGAATGAGGGAGTGGAAATTATCTCTTGAAAAAGCCAAAAGTAAAGCATCGAATAGGTAATACAAGAATGAGATCGGATAATATTAACCATGTTTTGAGGGATGTAAATTATACAGGGAATGGTGAGCAACCATTAGGTCAGTATAGTTCATGAATCTCTGGGTTTCTTAATATTCTTCTTCTTCTTCGCTTCACGGGCTAGGCAAATTGCGTTTTCCGCCTCACAGTTCTTCTGTCCATCTTTTCACTGGCCTTCCTACATTCTTGGTTTGTAGTTAAATGGTGCTTTTGGTAACCTTGTTACATTAAGTCTAAACCATTTATATCTATATTCTTTAATTTTATCATTCAATGGATATATATTTAACTCTGTTTTTATATCTTCATTCTTTATCCGATCAAATCTTGTGCAGCCTTTTGTTCTTCTAAGGAAGTTCGTTTGTACGCTTTGTATTCTACTTTGTAATTTTTTGGTCATTATCCAAGTTTCACTCCCATAAAGTAATGCAGGAATTGCCAATGTTTTATAAAACTTCAATCTAGTATCTCTTCTTGTTTTGTTCTTTAATGTTTTATGTATAGTTTCGCACATCATTTGAAATTTAGATAGTTTCATATTTATGTCTCTTTCAGTTTTTGTGTTTTTAGTAAAATTACAACCTAAATAATTAAAATTTGTTACTTGTTCTAGAGGTTTGTTATCTATTATGAGTTTTGATCTTGTATGTTCATTTCCCCAAAATGCCATTATTTTTTGTTTCTCCTTTTGATATTTTAAAATTATATTCTTGGCATAACTGATGTAATTAATGTACAGAGTACTGCAAATTATTTTCATTTTCTTGAATAAAAACCACATCATCAGCATACATTAAAATGTTTAATATTTTAAAACGGACCATTCTTTTACATATATTAACATTTCATAATGTTATTGAGATATTTATTATTATTATTATCATTATTATTATTATTGTTATAAATATACCAAACAAGCACTCAGTAAAAAATTATTAATATGAAAGTTACACTGTTACAGACTAATTTATTTTACTTTTTTTTTTTTTTTAATGTTATCAGAATTTCATTTGATGAATACGTTTTTTCTGGTTGTCCTGTTAATTACCCTTAAAATATTTTTAGCGTATTCAGAAGGTTGTTCTGATAAAAATATTTTTTTCATCGATCCTACTTAGTAGACACCGAAAATGACCTGACGAATGTAGGCCTATAATACATTAGTTATACTGCATAGAGCCACAGAGAAGGCCCTTGGCCTATCATTTGGCTTCAGGACTCACATGCAATTGTCAATCACAGAGGTGGGCGATCATCCAGCCAGTTTGTAATAATAATAATAATAATAATAATAATAATAATAATAATAATAATAATAATAATAATAATAATATAATGATGATGATGATTATGATGATAATAACAATAAAAATAATAACAATAATAATAATATCCGCCCGTTAGTTTTTTTCGAATATAACAGTCAATTAAGAAAAGTCAAGCCGAGTTTATTAATTTCAAAAATTTGGCCATTCTTTAAATCGCTTTAGCGGCTGCAATTTTCTATTGTTTGTATTTAAACTTCTATGTGTGCCATCAAAATAGAACGATAAAGGTATTCTTAAAAATCAGCGAAGTCGGACCATTTGAAGCAGCAGCCATGTTTGTTTTCTCGCAAATTAAGTAGATACAAACAATTTTAATAACACAATTATCCCTAAACCAGTAAAACGTGATCATCAATTAGAGTTGCTGAGGAAATTACTTAGTTTACGCACCTTTTATTTCATATTTTTTGCTGAATTAACTGAATGAAATGTTAAAAAATGCGTTTATACGACGATAAAATATTCCGATTTTGCAACTTATTTTGTATTAGCCTATCATTATTCAATTCGTAAATTTTCATACAGTTATTTAATTCTTTATTCGGACTGGTCGGGAAGACTATCCTGGGCACCGCGACCTGAAAGATCTATTGCGCTATCCCAGTATATTACAGATAAATAGAATTAAGTCTACTCTCCGTGTTATGTGAGCTTTAGGCCGTCTTCGGTATCCGACACTCATGTCCTTCTCTCATGACACATACCGCCATTTTTGGGTTGGGATCGTGACCGCAGGGAGGGACTACAAACCTCCCGTCTTCTCCTTCTGCCCTTTATTACTTTTCAGGCTCGGAGTGATGAGTTACACCCTGGTGGATCCCCAATATGTCCCACAATTATATTTAAAACATATTTGGGCCTTAAGGTCCATCACAAAAGTCATGAAATACAAACAGTCTACTCAAAAATGGTCACACACTAAATAGTCCTACATTTGAAGTCCTACAGACAATTTCTACATAGAGTAAAAAGTTCCACATTTAAATGGCCCTCTACATTATAAAGCCCATGTAAAAAAAGGCTACATCCTATCATGAAATGAGATTAAAGCTGATAAGAAATTAATGAATGAGATATGAAATTACATGAAGGGGAGGAAAGGGAGATTGGAGAGTGTTGGTGGGGTGAAATTCGGGAAACGGGAGTTCCCCAAGAACACCCCGACGCTATCGAAACGTGTAGATCATCATCAACAACAACAAGGATTAGGCCCAATGGTCTGTTCCGATCTCATTATAGGTCGAATTGGTCCTTCCATCTCTTCAATGGTCTTCCCAACGTTCTTCTCCCTTTTGGTTTATAATTATACATTCTTCTTGGTATGCGCTGTTCATTCATGCGTAATACGTGCTGAAGATAAGCATTTTGGTAATATGTTATTCTTTCACAGAGATTAAATATATTAAGTTCTGTTCTTATATCTTCGTTTTTCTTTTTATCGGTCCTTTGGTATCCTGCTATTGTTCTCAACATCTTCATTTCAGCAAACGTGTAGATTATTTTAATATTTTGGATTGGTGATTTGGGTTTTATTGATAATGTGCAATACATTCCTATTATCACAAAAAAAACGTTATGGCTCACAACCAATACTTTTTCTGAACCAACAGGATTCGAACATGGAATGGCGCTAGCCACGCGTATACCGAGACGGGTTCATACGGTTTGTAATGCTTGTTTTTAATGTATTTTATCTGTGTTTTTAGTAGGCCCAATGGCAAATAAATTTGTCTGAGAACTCTCTTATTATTTAGTCATTAGGGCACGTTTAGGTTGTTGAATTCAGCGTGTACCTAGCCGACACAAGAGACTCGTTTTTCTGTGGGTTCGTTTTTGTTCGTTGAAATGCGAGCTTCACGTCGTACGCGCCGTCACATAGAAGCAAAATACGTCACAAGCCTTCCTCATAAATAATTGTACACATCCCCTTGTAATTCTAGATTTTTCCCAGCTTCCTGCTTCTACTGTGTTAGGTGAGTAAAAAGGGGAACCTCATGCTTTATGAATATCCTGTGAGCCCTACAAAACATTCTGCTTACCATATCAACTTCTTTGCAGACACAAAGTAAACTGTTTGTATTAATTATTTTGTTTCCTTACACGTATATTGCCTTCAACAGCTTAATCCAACGGGTAGCAACTGAAATATTACGCCCTGCTATTCCCATCCACGAATGGGGAAAGAAAGACGTGCATGGAAGCTTCTTGTAGGAAAACCAGAGGGGAAAACGCTCAGTTGGTAGACCAAGAATGAGGTGGGAGAATAATATTACTACAAACAAGCTCATCTCTATTTATATTAAACTAAACTCAAAAATCAGTTAACAATGACAATATTAAAGAAAAGTTTTAAATTAAATTTATTTCCCGTGAAACCAGATATCCTACTTCCCGCTTCTATGATTTGAGGGAAGTAGATTATACAGGGAATGATTGGAAAACATTAGCTCAGGATATGGATGTATGGGGTGCTCATGTCCGCGTAACCATGAACTTACGGGTTCGCTAGTGCCAGTGAGTTACTTAGTTATTTCCTTCATCATCATCAGTGTTTAAGATTGTTGGGCTAACCCATTCCATCCTCAGTGTCCTCTCTTCATCATGTCCTAGTTTTTCCTATATCACGTGTTCCTCATCCTTGAAATTCTTTCTGGTGCCATTCTTTCCAGTTATTCGAACCAATTATATATTTTTTCTTCTTACACAATGTTTTTATTTAGTTCTTCTTTTATTTTTATAGAATTTCAATCTGTTCCTTATGTCTGTTCCTTAGGATCGCGGGTTCAAACCTGGTCGTGGTCGATGGATTTTTTTAGAATGGAAAATTCCGAAGACTAAATCCTTCGGGAGGTGCTTCAAGCTGTAAGTCGCGTGTATGAAGATTTTCTGTCTCGTATAAGAAACTTAAGCCTGGAAAATAGGGGTCTGAGCAAAATTCACCGACCTTAATCATCTTAGTAATGTTTTAGTTACCTACTAGATGTCTCGTTGGGTCGGTATGTAGACCGCATACCATTCACGACATCTGTAAGGAAATATGCGTTACTAAATTAACTTGGTCTAGTAACTTCTAATAAAGCAGAGGCTAAGGTCCAACATAGGGCTGTTGCGCCATTGTAGATAGATAGATCCTTCATTGTTTTACGTCTTTCGTTTTATTTTCATACTCATTTATCGGGAATCGTCCAGGTGCGGCCGAAACTAGGCATAAACAACCTAGACTGGCCAGAGTTATTTTATTATATGATCCATTTGCGGCCAGGGCTAGAAAGCTGTATTTATTTGGTAAACCTATAAATATAAAGGTAAAGTGACCCCACTACAGTCCTTAAGAGATCTTTGGGGTAGTAAAAGGTAATGCTCACACCTTTCTACACAAACAACACGAGACGTTAGCAAAATTGTTAATTCTATCACATTCACTCGCAGAACATTGTCGAGTATTCTTTTAGTTAGAGGCTGGGTAGATCTCAGAGTCATGGTACTGCGCGAAGGTTTAGGCCATTTTAGAGATCCTGGCCCTGTCAGGACTCCAGCCCGTGACCTTCCGACTTGTGGCAAACTTTTTAACCAATTACGCTACAAAATGCCCTGTTTAGGTAGTAGAATATGTATATAGGTATTCCATATGTCCCGCATGGGGATATGGGTGCTAGCTTGCAGGAGTTTATTAACCTAGATAATTTAGTTACGCTTATTTACCTATAGATGTCAACCAATGACATGTGGTTAGCACATAGCCTCAATGAGACATCTAGAAAGTAACTAAGGTATTATTTGGATGGGTGAAGATCGATTAAATTTTGCAATGGGGCCTTTTTTATTCAGGCTTGCGGTTCTTTTACGAGCTTGAAAATCTTCAGACTCGGGACCCACGGCATAGAGTCCCTTCCGGAGGACTTCTCCTTCGGATTTTATTACTTTTTTTTTGTATTTTTACAGTCCGTCTTCCTCAATATTTCTTTATTATTCCATATATCTTATTCTGTGAAGCTTTTCGAAAATTGTATTTCATCTTCATGCTGAAAAATTCATCGACATTGTCCAGGTTTGAACCCGCGAACCTCGAGACTAGAAGCAAAGAACATAATCACTGTAGCACCATGGCTCACTATTTATATAGTACATTTTCCATTATTTTATTCAATAAAGGTTACAGACTGTTTCGTTGGTGTTAGGATAACCATATATAAGAGCTCTCATCCTAACTTTGGTTTCTACATATTAATAATATCAGTAATTATTTTTTTGGGTAATTTCTTGGCTTAATTTCGAATCGTATGAGAATGTAGCAATAGGTTGGGTAGTTATAGTAAGCAATGGAATTATCTACATAACTATTAACTATTATAGGGTTGAGCGATATCTACTGTTCTAGAAAAATCGTTTTTGACTCGATAAGGATTTTTAAATCTTTTATGAAGGTAGTTAAATGCATTGAGAGGAGGTTGTTCTTTACGAAATTATAAAGCATATCATACCGTATCATATCTGTGGGAATTATTACGGCTCGAGTCATCCAGTCTGCCCTGCTAACGGATCCACCACACCCCTACATTTCTGTCTAATTCGCCGTTACTACGCTTCTACCATGTAATTTCCACGTGCGAGATTTAATATGCTGATCCGTGCAGTTATCGTACAGCCGAACCTCCTCAACCCACCCCCTACCAATTCCCTCTCTCGAAAATACATCCCCCCCTTTTCCTATTACCCTTATATGGGACTATTTTACTACTCTTCCATATCCCTTCATGAAATGCAATTTTTGCAGAAATGTGTGAGGGTTGGAAAAAGCTTATGGGTGTGAGAGAGAGAGAGAGATGAGAAAATAGTAAATGGGGTGGGGGGAGGGTGGTGGGCACTCGAGATTGAATTGTTGATTAAATATCGCCCCGTCGTTTTCTACCTCCCCTACATATATGAAGCCAGGTCGCTCTTCTTACGTTGCAAAACATAATTAGTACATGTGCTGCATACGAGCATCAAGAGGACTGTTATGGAATGACTGGTTGTCCTCGCTGCTGTTTGAACTGGCCTTTTTGCCTTCAAAATAACCCGAGAGCATTCCGATATAATGTCCAAGTACCTGGACATTGAGATTCTTCAATACCATTACTGTAATGTTAAAAACGTTTGTAATTCGACACTTTCGCTCATGAAGTTCCTGAAATATCCTTTTTTAAGTTCAGGCTTCTACTGGTTTCAATACATCGCGATATAAGGTTGAATTCAAATATATGGGATAGAGTTTAATAGGGACCTGTGTACTTCTTCTTTTCGTTTAACCTCTTACCTTATAGGGAATTTTACGTGCTACTCGCCCCCTGGGCCTTACAGTGGCACGACTTGTCGGAAGAGGGATTTTTAACTATGGATCACACACCTACTTTTTTGACCACACAAGGACATGGAAGGCCTCCCCGATTGAGTGCTAAGCTCGATTCAGGGCATCCTCCGAGACTACAGAACATTAAGACGAAATACACCATTCACGCACACGTTCTTATTTAACATGGCGAATATGATGATGATCATGATGGCCAGATGACGTTTCCTGATATTTGTCTTACAGGTGAGGAAAAACCCAGAAAAAAACCTCACCTAGAAAACTTGTCCCGACCGGGGATCAAACCCGGGCCCGCTGCATGATAAGGCAGGAAGCTACCTCGAGACACAGCGGTGATCGACCTATATACAAAATCTGAAAATATCCAAATAAAACTAAACAGATTTAGACAGTATTTTGAAAAGATATAAGAACATAAAATACAAAGTACATTATTAAACACTTAAAATTTTATAAATTATACTGTTCAACATGATTTTGTCTCATGAGTACCAATAGTTGTACTTAATGCAGCTTTTTTTAAATGTGTATTCGCAATTTCTCCATCATCCACAGTTTTTTTTATTTTAATTTCAATTAATGGATTTAAATAATTATTTTTTAATAAACTTTTTTTATCGTCCATTTGTCCATTGTAAAATAAAACCAAATGAGCTAACTCAGGAGATTTCAGCTATGGAAAATAGATATCAAGGCAAATGAAATCCTGATATGCTTGCCGATTATTGTTAGACCATCAAGAGGGATGCTCCACAGGCGAAATATAGCAGAAAATTGTCATTTCTTACTTTCTAGGTGAGTCCGAATGTTCGAATATTGTGTAGTTACGAATGTAGAAAATATTAAATTGTTTGAAACTATAAATTGTTGTCTCTCGGAAACCTTGCGCGATGGAGAAACACCGATACCATATTTGAATTCGGGAGAAAAAATACTATCTGAATCACATATATTTATTTCTGAGACAAAAAAAAAGTTTATTTTTTGTTGCTCAGTGTTATTCGCATTTTCCTTTCAGTTACATGGAAGTGAATGCTGAACCATTTAGTTAAGATAAGCCGAATAATCAGAAATGAGATTTCTCAAATTTGTATCAGCTTATGATTTACTATAGGGGCTCGCCATAGCATAGTTTAAGATAAAACGCTACAAGCCGGAAGGTCAAGGGTTTGAGCCTCAGTGGGATCACTTACACTGGCCTAAAACTTCTGGGCGGCACCATGGCTCTGGGTTCGACTTGGCCTCTAAATGAAAATAATACCATACTCTTGTTCTGGGAGTATGGTGACTGTCATATAATAATAATAATAATAATAATAATAATAATAATAATAATACTTTATTTATTCTGGCAGAGTTAAGGCCATAAGGCCCTCTCTTCCACTCAACCAGCACAAATATAAATAAATATTCGACAAATATAGATATACACTATACTAATTATAAACAGTTAAAGATACAATAAATGTAGCAATGTAAATGTCATGTTCAAACAACCAGGGCTGACAACGCAGTTGACATCTAGTGCTGATTTACTAAGAGGTTGGGAGTCATAACTTTCTTCTACGCCGGACCTCGTAAGGTCTGTGGTGGGACAAATGTTCTTTTTATAAGTTACTAGATCACAAAAGGAACATTAGATATTAGAGAAGAATTAAATACCAAATTAATTGCATCTTTATTTAAAAAAAACAGAACGAACTGTATAAATAAGATTCAACAAAGGCCAGACTCGAGGATATCAAAAGCTTTCTACATTGTAATCCAGATGGTAAAAGGAAATATGGCCTGAACAATTATTTTGAGGTGAATCGGGCCCTAAAGCATAATCCTTTTATTTCGATGATGAAATGGTAAATGATCCCAGAACAGGCTATAGAAGACCCTTGGGTTAATGTGAGGTAAAGGCTTCTACCTTTCTAAACAATCGGTATGGGGTTATTGCGGGGTTTCAGTCGTCTTTACCCCAGAACATATATCTGATACTCATTTACGTTAGAGGCAGAGTGACCCAGGGCCGTGGTGCTGTCAGAAGATTTAGGTTATTATAGAAATCCAGATCCCACGAGATTCGAATCTAGGATCTTCCGTCTTGTAGCGTATTACCTTAACCAAATGCGCTGCGTGTTCAAATAAATGCGATAGGGCCTATAGACGATAAAAATTGAGAATTTAGAAACTAGTTTTAAATAATTATAAATGTATGTAGCCTACATACACTTATATCTCACCAAGGCCTTTAAGAACTATATAAGGAAGCACGTCATTATTGAATTTGCTACAATACATAGGCTATACTAAAAACCGAGTGCCACCTAAAACTTAATGTATTATTCAGGCTTACAGCGGCATCTCATAACCGAGGAAAGATGCGCACCCCTTGAATGTTTTAAGATATTACATTAATATCTAATTCATTCATTCATGATTTTATAACCAAAGGTAGATATTTCACTGCAAAATCAGCATTCTCTACTTTACTCTCGGTTCTGCTTTTCCCTTCGATTCTGCATACTCTCTGTTTACCTTCTATTTCTTTGAATGATTTATAAATTCTTCTTCTTGTTTTCTGGCAACCTGGATTCGACAGGATATGGAATTTTAAATCTCATTCTAGGGCCTTGATGTCTTCTGCTGACCTGTAGTCTCGACGGTGGTATTATTTGCTAACGAGATATCGACGGAAGATAGCCTAGTTTTGATTTTAAGTTCCTGCCTATTACCCTCAGGTGTAATTTTGTAAGAAGTCAGAATGCGCTAAAACCCTACTTGATAGATATTTAGAAAATGTTTCGGGGAATCTTTCATTCATTTTCAGTTAACTCGGACGCGATGTGACGCATAAGATCTCTTCTATAGTGGTTTTACGTACAGTGAGTTTCACTCGACTTGCGGCCACTAGCGTGGGCAGTGCGAGTTGATGACTCAATGCTTGCAGCCACTTATCCCGCTATCGGCCGCAGGTCGAGTGAAACTCACTGTACTTAGCTACTAAAATATTCTCGGATATATTTTCAACTGTCATAATCTTATTTTTATTTTATCAACATTCATTCCACAAACTATCAGTATTCTAGGATTTACAGCATGTTTTGTTAAATATATTTAAATTTGTGTCCTTTAATTCAATGATTACACCGCCAGAAAGAGTTGAATGCGAAGTTTTGCACTCGAGACAGAATAAGAATGGATTTTATTCAGAAATAAATTTTATACAAAGAATTTGTATGTGCTAGTGCTTAAATACAGTTCAGTTACACAATTAATACATCTAGAATACATACATTGTAAAGTTTTAATTAAAGGGGAAGAGGTAAAAATATATATAAATTCAGGAGCCAGATTCAAAATATAAAATACATTCTGGCACAAAAATTAAAAAAAAAATATATATATATATATCGATAAGAATAAAATAAAACAATACAGAATAGATCAATACCAAACTGAAGGCTGTAATTAAATAATGATATAAACCAAAACAAATTTAGGATAAAGTTTCAAAATATGAAACGCACATAAGGAAATAGTAATTAAACCAAAATTGGTTACTACTTTATTTTAAAATATTTCATTAATTTAATTGCTTTATTAAATTGATCTGTGTTTATTTGCTTAACTCTGGTTCGAAAATACAGGCTTCCATCCATAGTAATTCTGCCCGAAGGCAGGTCCTTCACTGCAATCATAGCATTTTCATGCTATGCTTGCAGCTTTACTAGGGAATTGTAGGTGTGGTAGCTTCCCGTTGATTTCCACGCCGGTGAAGGATGATGATGATAATGATGGCCATATGATTTCGGGGACCGTTCGGGCCTTAAAGTTTTCCTGACATTTGTCTTACAGGTGAGGAAAAAAACCCGATAAAAACCTCACTCAGAAAAACTGTCCCGACCGGGGATCGAACCCGGGCCCGCTGCGTGACAAGGTAGCACGCTACCTCGAGACCACAGCGGTGGACAATACAGACTTAATTCGTTGTATAAATTGGGCCCTAAATGTCTACTCTGTTTAGTACCAGCAGATGTATAGAATATAGATTCATATAGCAAAAAAAAAAAAAATAGTATTTCGTGCAGTGCTATGAAAATACGAAATTTCTAACATTCTTAAAATATCCCAGAAATCTGTGGCGGTATATCGATTTCAACACCTTCTGTTGTAATAATAATAATAATAATAATAATAATAATAATAATAATAATAATAATAATAATGCTTTATTTTAGCTGACAGAGTTAAGGTCATGGGGCCCTCTCTTCTACTCAACCAGTGAATAGTAAAATTATACATTAATTACAGATTCTCTTTATAATTTTAAGATATTATTAAAATATAGACTAAACAAAATACAACGGTGATGTGATCTAATACTAGCTAATACTAACAAAAACATGGAATATAATAAAATTAGAATAATATAAAATAAAAGAAAGTAAGGAAAACTTCCTAGATTATTATTTACAAAATGTTGAATACAGTTGTTATGCAGTTAATGTTTTCATTATGAACTTAAGATATCATTTAATTTGTATTTAAATAATCATAGCGATTGACAGTCCCTGGCATGACTGAGAAGTGAGTTCCATGCTCTAGTCATAGATATTGTGTAAGATTCAGAGTATAGACATGTCCTGTGCTGTTGTATCAAAAGTAAAGAAGAGTTTTGTGATCTTGTTCCTAAACGTGATGAGCCGATACATTTTGAAAACGTGTTGATAAATAACTTGGTAAATATGTGTGCAGTATTTGGAATAGTAAAGCATGTGAATGTAAAGTTCTTCTGTCATTTAGGCGTAGCCATGATAAGGTCTGAAATGAAGGAGACACGTGGTCATAACGACGGAGATTGAATTCAAATCGAATGCACGCATTATGAGCACGCTGTAGTCTGTCAGATAGATTTGACAAATTAGTCAGTAATATATAGCAGTAGTCGAAGTGTGGCATTATAAGAGTCTGTGCAAGTATTTGTTTTGATTTCGTGGGAATGAAGTTTTAAAACTTTAAGGAGTGAAGAATTGAGAACACTTTCTTGCAGGTATTATTCAACTGGATTTTCCAGTCTAGGTGTAAGTCCTTGTAGATACCCAATTTTTTTTTTACTACAGAGCTGTAGGGGGTGTTTCTGTCATTTAGGAGAATGGTAGGGATATTTTCGTGATTTATAATGCTTTGGATTCGTCAATGTCTTATAATTATGTTATAAAGACAGTTGATTACTTTAATTGTAATTGAAATTAAGAAAACTTTGGTTATGTATCAATGTAGCACGAATGGGGAATGAAAGACGTGCATGGAACCTTCTTGTAGAAAAACCAGAATTAAAACGCCTAGTTGGTAGACCAAGAATGAGGTGGGAGAATAACATTAACTATGATTCGATGGAAGTAGATTATACAGGGAATGATTGAAAAATATTAGCTGAGGACAGGGATGTATGGAGAGCTTATGTCCGCGCGGCCATGAACCTACGGTTCGATAGTGCCAATGAGTTAGTTAGTTTTGATTATGTACATGAATATTTCTGCAGACGATTTGCATCTAGTTTACCGGGTCGTCCCGGTGTATCGCAAAAATAATAATCGCTGTAGCATTGACTCTTCATTCTGAAAGATAACAGTGACTGGTTTGGAAGTAAGTGATATTCAGTGCTTAACGGCAGAATAAGCTGGGAAAGAGGGAAAAGGAAAGAGTGAGAGTGAGAGAGTGCGAACTGGAGGGGTCAACAAAATTGGGATGTTTCCAGCTGTCTGGCTCCGTCATAATGGAACTGCTTTATCATCCAGAGCAGGGAGAAGGTTCTACCACCACACTTTAATCTCATAAGACCTCGCTTATAATTCATGAAGGCGATATGACCGCGAGATGTACATACGTGCAAGCGTTTGCTTGATTGGAGGAAAGGCCGAGGTCGTGACCTTTGCCACCTTAACTGCAATATACAGATAGAGACACAGGGGAACAAATTCATTAGCAACCCAGATGCAAGCAACCCCTTCCACAAACAGCTCTGGTACAAACAGTACGCGACCCTATCAAGTACATAACGTTCTATGTTAGTTCAGTATCCGGATCAACCAGGTGAAGTTACACGATCGGTTAAGCAATCAATTACTAAATCAGCAGTCCGAGCAGCCAATCAGTAAACTACCCCCAACCAATCATGTCATTAGCAAGACAATCAACTAAGCAGCCAATCATCCAGAAAAATACATAATCTGTGTAACATATTACCAACTGTTTTTTACTATAAACCTTTTACTAGTTTCTAGTAGCGATCCATCAATGCCAAAGCATTTCAAATAACCTCATGTGCTACAAACATACCCTCAAATGCCGACACGTAGTAGACAAGGGTCCTACTTGCTTTTTACTTAAGTTTGACTATGAATCTATGACTCTTAAGAGTTATACTCATTCATAATGAGTCTCTGTAAAGATCTGAAGAAAGACTGATATCTTCAAAGAATAACTAACACAAAATTAAAATTTTAATATAAAAATGTAATATTAGGCGTATAGGTCCGTCTCCTCAATTTTGTAAAGTATTAATTCTCTGTAGGCCTTTGGGGAACTAGTCCCATCATCAGCAGAAGGAGCAGGAGATAGGTCTGGATTATTCAATACTCTATTGCATTCAGGGTCAATTGATACTGCTGATGATGAGTCTAGTCCCGAAAGATCTACGGAGAATACTTTACTAAGTTGAGGAGACGGACCTGTAAGATAATAATTTTATGATTTCAATTTTAATTTTGTGGGTAATACCTCAACGGAAGTTTATCATGAATTTTATAAATGTTAACTAATACACTTATAAAACTATTATTCTACCAGTTATATTATATGGATACGAAACATGGACTCTTACTTTAAGGGAGGAAAGGAGAATACGAGTATTTGAGAATAAAGTTCTTTTTGGACCAAAGAGAGATGAACAGACAGGTGAATGGAGAAGACTACATAACAATGAACTACATGGTCTTTATAGAAAGCCAGATATAATAAGAACAGTTAAGTCTCGTAGACTGCGATGGCCAGGACATGTTGCGCGTATGGGGAATGAAATACGTGCATGGAAGTTTCTTGTAGCAAAGCCAGAGGGAAAACGTCCATTTAGTAGACCAAGAATGAGGTGGGAGAATAGCATTAACTGATTTGAGGGAAGTAGATTATACGGGGAATGATTGGAAAGCATTAGTTCAGGATAGGGATGTATGGAGAGCTTATGTCCGCACGGTCATGAACCCACGAGTTCGTAAGTAACTAATACACTGGCATATATAACCCATAGGTTCATACCCGCGATGACATAAGCTCTTCTGTCAATGTTTTCCAACAACCCCTGTATAATCAACTTCCTTTAAATCCTGTTAATGTTTTTTCTCATCTCATTCTTGGCCTACCTGTAATGATCCGACGGGAGACCATGGCGTAAATGGGCTGTTATAATCAGAGAATATATTAGAAGCAATTGGACAAATAACGCTATGAATACAAAGGACTGGAAGGACTCAAAAAGATAAGTGAACAGTTACCTTAATCAGTGATGAAGTTGATGAATATTTGGGCCTATATCAAGCCTGGGCGTCTAGGTACTCAGTGTTGAGCGAGCATCTCTTTGTGTATAGTTTTCTATCCCGTGGCTACATACATAGACGGCATAAACTCTGATCAGTGGGGTACAATCCACTTTACGTTACAGTACATTTATACTACGTGATTAACATTTTGATAAACACAGCACTGAACTGTTTTTTTTTTTTCTGTTTGTATGAGCGTATCGGTGCTCTGAGAGTACGTAAACCCTACTCCTATACTTTCATCATTACATCTTCATGTATAGGCTCCATGGCCTGTTCCGGCTTAATGTTGTACGAATAGGATATTAAGATGGAAAGGTTGTGTAACTCGAATGAGTGACAGTAGAAGTGCTCTCAATTTTTATGGGAAACGCTTAAGGAAAGACCATTAGGAGGGTCTAGTCATAAGCGGGAGGTTGAGGGTCTAGTCCGATTGATCATATTTAAGAGGATATTTGAGATATTAACTGGATTTAGGGTTCGCAGGGTTCCAAAAATCTGTAAATTTAGTTAATGTACATTTTTTTGTAGTATCAATGTAAAGCTTATACAATTGTTTAAAATTTCGATTTGTGATACTTAAAAGTTTATTTTTTTCTTTTCAGGTAAGTGAATGGACTATACTGCATCGTATGATTTTCAGGTAATCATAATTATACTACATATTAATTTTGTGAAGTAATTTTTATCGTAAAATTAATTTTTAATTATAATCACTTTTACAATATTGGGATTCTTTCTAACATGTGACTCAAAACATTTTTCTAAGTTCCAATCATACACCATGCGCATGCGCCAACAAACGCGAAGCGGTTTACACTATGGAATCACGGGATGCAGTCAACATATAGGCCTACACAATATTTAACTTTAACGAACGTAAAATCTAACATAATGCAACGCCCAAAAATAAATAATAAGTTCTGAAATACTGAAGTATATGTATACAGTTAATTATAGTTTTATATGATTTTCATATTTATTATAATATAAGTTCGTAACAGCTGTTTCGGTACTTTGTACCTTTTTTTCAGACATGATTGCAAATGAATGAATTTTGTTCTTATATATGAACTCCAGTACATAACAACTGTAATTATGCAACTGAATGTAAACAAACAAAGTTTACATGTTTGTGACAAAGGAAAAAATTAGATCTTTTAGAAATTGTAGAGATAAATAAATAGAAGAATAGCAATTTTTGGGCGTTGCATTCTTTCATGGGTTAGAGTACTTAAATTGCGTTATGTTAGATAGGCTGTTAAATTCAAAACTAGATTTAAATGAATCGAATATTTTAAATTTATAATAGAGATTAATTTAAAAAAGGTTTGTTTACATTCAGTTGCAAGTTAAAGTTGTTATGTACTGGAGTTTATATATAATAACATTCATTCATTTGTAATCATGTCTGAAGAAGGTTCAAATTACCGGAACAGATATTACGAATTTATATTGTAATAAATATGAAAATCACATAAAACTCTAAGTTTATTTAATTAAATGAATATGGATTTTTATTAAATAAAAGCCAAATCAGTTGATTAGTTAATTAGTACTCGTACATACTCTTATGTTGGCTGCACTGGAACACGATTTTGTTTTCTGCTTATAATATTCATTAAAATTAATATGGCTACCACGTCTTCATGCTACGTATGTAGTTACATATCATTGAAAAATAGGTCTGTATTAAAATAATCATTAAAAATAATGTAAGAATAATTGTAAATGATGGGAAATAATTAGAAAAATAGAACTCTGAGAATAAAATTTGTCAAGAGTTATGAACGAATTAAAAGTCGCGTCACATGTTGTAACAAATAGCCTAATATTATTACATTACCCACGTTGTGCGAAAGTTCGTCTACATAGTTATCAGAGTTTAAATAAAAATAGGAAACTTGGCGTATTAATAAATCATTCTAAAATCCAACACAGGACATTCCGTATTTGTCCTACAAAGAGCGTGCGCTGAAATCGTAGGACTGGCTTGTTTATTATAAGCGGTCACCCATCCAAAAACTAACCACACCGAACGTTCCTTAACGTAGGTGATTTGACGAGAACTGGTGTTGCAATATGATGTGTGACAACTATGTTATAACCAAGGTAGTGATACTAGTAAATATCTTTAAATATATTATCTTACACATAGTTCACCGCGGTGGTCTCCGGAAAGCGTCGCTGCCTCGTTCGTGGAGGGGCAAATTTCCTGAATGATGTCTTTTCCACACCTGTAGGACAAATGTTAGAAAACATTGAATTCCAAACGCTCCTCGAACGTCATCGGGTCATCATAATTATCATAAGTAATGCCACGAGTGAGTTCCAAATTATCGATAAATAAACGACTCACGAAGTGAGGATTGAATTTATCTAGAGAGTTTGGAAATCAAGTGTGGCATTTGTTAGGACTATTTAACTAATGAAATTAAGCTGTTTACTCACAAATCATTATTTAAATATAGTTATTTTAAAATATTTATATATTTAATGTAAACGGCGATGTTTGAAAACAAATGAGAAACGATTGGTACGCTTCATTTCCTTCTTTTGTTCGTCACTGCAACCAGATCGTATTATTTATTGCCAAAGGAACGCAATATTGTAAGAATGCACTCTAGTGGAGAAAAAATGAAATACATCAAACTGTATATTAATTCATTTCTGATGTCCTATGATGTAAATATGACAATTATATTTTTCTGGGAAAAAATACATTTAAGAAAGTGCAAACAGTGGTTTCTTTCTTTGGTGGTATAATCAATTGCTACAAATGTTTTTATATTAACTCCCGCATGCGGTATGTGTTGACATTCATGCACTATATATACAACAATCTGGTAGCCGTATTTCTTAGAGAGTTAGTCACTGCAAAATAATGCTATGACCTTTCAGACTGTTAAAAAGGAGGTGCTTTCTTTATTATGACTATTTAACTCATGCCCCAAATGGGAGTCAATGACCAATCACGTTTCAATGATTTCTGTATTACAACCAATCAGAGACGTGTTTCACGAAATAATTATCAACGTTAGGATTATCATATATTAAGCAAAGCTCCTCCTTTTTAATATTCTGAACAGGTCTGACCGTTATTTTGCAGTGACTGAGCCTATAACAAATACGGCTACCAGATTGTATATAATAGTGCTTACATGTCAACATTTGTAGCAATTGATTATACCACCAAAAAAGAAACCACTGTTTGCACTTTCTTAAATGTATACGACATCAAAAATGAATTAATATACAGATTGATGTGTTTCATTTTTTCTCCACTAGAGAGCATTCTTACAATATTGCGTTCCTTTGGCAATAAATAGTATGATCTGGTTGCAGTGATAAACAAAAGAAGCAGTAGAAGCGTAGGCTACCTATCGTTTCTCATTAGTTTTCAAACATCACCGTTTACTTTAAATATAAAAATATTTTTAAATAACTGTAGTTAAATAATGATTTGTGAGTAAACAGCTTTATTTTATTCGTTAAATAGTCCTAACAAATGCCACTCTTGATTTCCAAATTCTCTAGATATTACTTATGATAAACTTTAGTTGGTAAATTCTAGGCGAAACACGACTGTGATTGGTTGTAAATAAAAAATCATTGTAACGTGATTGGTCATTGACTCCCATTTGGGGCATGGGTTAAATAGTGATCATATTCACCATCTTCAGTAGGATCGACTGAACGCGTGTGTGTGAATGATGTTGTTCGTCTTAATGTTGTGTTGTCTTGTTGTCTCGGAGGAGGTCCTGATATTATGCTGTTTCACTTATTCGGGGAGGCCCTCCATGTCGTTTTGTGATTAAAAAAAAGCATGTATGTGATCCATAGTTTAAAAAAATCCCTCTCTCGATCACTGTAAGATCCGGGTGGCGTGTGGCATGTAAAAACTGAGTTCATGGAATATTACACACATTATCAATAAAACCCAATGACAAATATTATAAATCATTTTAAAGACGTCAACACGTTTCGATAGCTATGTTACCGTTATTAAGACTGAGTATTAATAAATTACAGCTTGGCTATTGAAATGCTGGACACTTTTTTAATGTTTTTAATTTTTAATTGGTATCGTGTCTTATTGGCTAATTAACTCATACCCCAAATTATTATATCATAAACAAAAAGAAATCACTGTTTGCACTTATTTAAACGTATTATTTCCCACGAATTAACGTTGCAGAAAAATATAATTGACATATTTACATCATAGGACATCAGAAATTAATTAATAACCTGTGATGATGTGTCATTTTTTTCTCCACTAGGGTGCATTCTTACAATATTGCGATTCTATTTGGCAATAAGTATGATCTGGTTGCAGTGATGAACAAATGAAACATAACGTTTCTCATTTGTTTTCAAACATCGCCGTTTACATTAAATATTTTAAAATAGCTATATTTAAATAATGATTTGCGAGTAATCAGCTTAATTTTATTCGTTAATTAATCCTAACGAATGCCACTCTTGATTTCCAAATTCTCTAGATAAATTGGAAATCGCTCGTGGCATTACTTAAGAAGATAAATGTGTCTAACATAATTAGCATAAGTAATGCTTCGAGAGATTTCCAATTTATCTAGAGGATTTGGAAATCAAGAGTGGCATCTGTTAGGACTATTTAACGAATAAAATTAAGCTACTTACTCAAAAGGCATTATTTAAATATAGTTACCGGTATTTTAAAATATTTATATATTCAATATGAAGTCATGTATATTCACTGCAACTTTATAATATTATTTATTGCCAAATAGGATCGCAATATTGTAAGAATGCATTCTAGTTGAGAAATAATGAAACACATCAAACTGTATAATTATTATAATCAACATTATAGGTTATTAATTTATTTTTTTAGTAAACAACTCAGTAAAATCAAGGAATCTGTTCATTATTTGCTATATTCAATGTATTTGTTGGTGAAAAATAATGCTCTGAGCTGTTAAGAATATTAAAAAGGAGGAACTTCTTTATCACAATAGCAGGAGCTGATAAAGAGAAATCAATAAAGAGCGAGGTGAAACATGATTGTTATGGTTGTAAAACAAAATTCATTGAAACGTGATTGGTCATTGACTCCCATTTGGGACACGAATTAAATAGTCATAAGTAATGCCACGAGTGATTTCCAATTTATCTAGAAAACTTGGAAATGAAGAGTGGCATTTGTTAGAACTATTTAACGAATAAAATTAAGCCGATTACTGACAAATCATTATTTAAATATAGTTATTTTAAAATATTTATATATTTAATGTAAACTGCGATGTTTGAAAACAAATTAGAACGATTGATACGCTTCATTTGCTTCTTTTGTTCATCACTGCAACCAGATCATAATATTATTTATTGCCAAAGAATCGCAATGTTGTAAGAATGCACCCTAGTGGAGAAATTTATAACCACGTTATAGGTATTAATTAATTTGATGTCCTATGATGTAAATACGTCAATTATATTTTTCTGCAACATAATTTCCTGGAAAATAATTCGTTAAAAAAATTCTAACAGTATTTTATTTTTTTGTGGTATAATCAATTGTTACCAATGTTTTTATATTATCTATCGCATGCGCTTTCTGTTGACATTCATGCACTATATATACAATCTGGTAGCCATATTTCTGGGAGTGTCAGTCACTGCAAAATAATGCGATGACCTATTCAGAATTTTAAAAAGGAGTCGCTTTCTTTAGTATGATAAACTTTAGTTGGTAAATTTTAGGCGAAACACGACTGTGATTAGTTGTAAATAAAAAATCATTGAAATGTGATTGGTCATTGACTCCCATTTGGGGCATGAGTTAAATAATCACGAAAAATTATCTTATAGATATAATAGCCCTAACTGCATTAATACACGGGATCTTCATGGTGATGACAAATAAATAATCCGAGTAGAAAATGGCAAACAGAATTTGTGTTAAGCTTTCATTTGCTACCGTAAAATTTTGAATATCCGGGAATCTAACATTGTTAGGAATTAACACCGTTTTGAATATTAAAAAAATATATAACTTTGCAGTTCCCATGAGAATGAGCATTGTATTTCCCTCCATAAAATGTTTCCCACCTCAACATATTTTAGGAATGAAACTCTGGACTCATCTGTTATACTTAATTTATTTTCCAGTCATCGTGAATCCCCCTTCTCTAGTCCCAGACCGTGAACAAAAGAAGAGAATCAACAGTGAAAGTGTAGATTTTCATATCCACTCCTTCCCCAGTTTTCATCCCCCCTCTCTTCTAACTTGACAGAATATTATAGATTGAAATGCCCACAAATTTACACTTTTTTATATACATACACCTTAATGAAGGAAGTAGGGAGGGATTTGAGATTTTAAGATATTATATTCAAAACGCTATGGTATAAATTCATTTCCTCTAACCACGGTATTCTGCCGACATCAATCCACCCCCCCCCTCTTCCAAACATCCGCCATTACTCTTCCATCTAAACTAGTAGAAACCCCATTTCGTAACTCCAATGTATACCAACTTGTTTTATTAGGTAGGCTTAATACGCTAACGTTAAATGGTTTTAATTCCGTCTCCTGTATTTCCCATTTCACCCTCTCCCAAGCAAACTCCCCGCTATATGTGTTGGCGTTCGTTATCTTGGTGAAATTACGTGGGGTATGCTTAATTTTTTAAAAGGTTTTTCACCCTTCCTCAGTTCTCGTCTAAATAATGTTCTCCACCTCGAATTATGCCGGGTCTAACATGTCCTGTGTCGTTCGTTCCTTAATTGGACATGCAACTTTTAAATAAAACATAGATCTACTTAATTCTTCATTAAATTGCTTAAACGACTAGGTCAAAATCTCATCCTGTCTATATTAATAGAGTCAATTTTATTTTTGTAATATCTGGGATGAAATGAGAGTATAATATGAAAGAAGACTGCATTAAAATTCTTGATTAATTTCGTCGACAAGGGAGGTGGCTCTGGCCGACCCGCTAGACGCGTGGCTAGTGCGTGAAGCTGCCCCGACTAGGATCCCAGGTTCGAATCCTGATGGTTTCAGAGGGGTATTGGTGTGGGGCCACGCCGGTATTTTTCAGGTTTTCTAGAGGTTCTCCTGTTTCCCAAATTTCATCCCCACAACACTTATTTCCCCGTTCCCTTCATGTAATTTAATTTATCATTCATTCATTTCATATCATCCTTCTCCCTCATCTCATGTTAGGAAAAAATAGTTTGGTTGGCAATCCACAGGTATTAAAAAATACGTGGTTGCTGGGATATAGTGGGATCAGGGTCCTACCTCATGATTCCGAGCCTGAGAAATAAAGAAGAAGAGAAGGGGCCAACGGGAGAGGAAGGGTAGTGATCCCCAACTCAAAGCAAAATGGTAGTATGGGTAATGGGAGTAGAACCTGGTGTGTCGTCCTGGAAAACGACTTACAACTTACATAACAACATAGATTAGACTTTCATTCCACTCATTTCCATAATACTGGGATAGCGCAATAGATATTTCAGGTCGCGGTTCTCAATCTGACTAAAGAACTAAAGAGACTTTGAGTTACAATGTGGAACTCACATTCGATTCAATCCCTACACGGTAATCTTTCTACAGTTTTACCGAGATTTTACAAGACAAACGCCGTATTTTACTTACCCCGCGTTTTCTTCCCCTTAATGTCAATCAGGCGTAGAAGCCCCTTCATCTATCATCCGGCTTCGTATGCACATATGATAATCATAGAGGTGGATGATCATCCAGCTACTATCGGGATGACATGTGAACAGCATGTTGGATCTCCCATCCGTTATAACTGGTTTTCTGAAATTTCTTACGATGCTGAGTGAGCACCGTTCCCATACAGGGCGAGATTCCATGGGAAAATTTCTTGCCCATAAGGACTCCAATCTGCGTAAGTGCCGTAACTCTGCGCCACGGTATTATGCCTTAAACCGTTCAGTTACGGTATGGGACCTTTAGTGTTTATAGTTATGCTTATTAAGACTCCGCAAAAGTATCTCCATGTCTTGTGTAATTACAAATATTCCCAGATTATTAGCGAATTCCGAAGTAATTATGCTATTGACATTGTTTCCATGAAAATATATTTGAAAAAGTTACAGAACTTCACACCGACCCTATCTTCTAAACACCGAAAATGACCAGGACAAAAATGTGTGTACACATACATACATACATACATGCATGCATGCGTACATACATACATACACACACACACACACACATATATATATATATATATATATATATATAACATGAAAAGAAAAATAAATGGCTGAGTCGGGATTTGAACCCGAGATCTCTAACTTTATAAGTTAGCGCTCTAACCAACTGAGCTACTCAGGAATCCTCAGTTGGTAGAGCGCTAACGTATAAAGTTAGAGATCTCGGGTTCAAATCCCGACTAAGGCATTTATTTTTTTTCAAGTCATAATTGACCTTCATTGCTAAATGTCAAAAATGTAGTTATAACTCTATATATGACATGAAAAGAAAAATAAACGCTACTAATTATAATAATTGTATAAGCAATTATAATAATTATATAACCAAATTAAAGAAATTGTTTACTTTATAGCACTGACGCTTCTTTATTTAAATGTTATAATAACATTTTTGACATTCAGCAATGCAGACCTAATATTACGTGAAAAGAAAAATAAATGCCTGAACCGGAATTTGAGCCCATATATATATAATGTGTGTGTGTGTGTGTCAACGATCTATTAGCTGCAACTTTTGTTTTATGAGAAACAAACTTTATATATAATAATAAATTTAAAAAAGTTACATCCAGTTCGTTAAGCAACAAAATTGGAACATAAGTGTAGAAGTTCACCTGAAACGAACATTTACAAATCGCTCTAGCGGTCGTAATTGTTAATGTTTTTCAACGAAACTCAGTAGGCCTACATGCTGTTAACATAAACGAGGAAGGTGTTCTCCAGATATTAGTGAAATTCGACATTAGAGTGGGGGTTTACCTGAAATCTAAAATTTAAAGTTCGCTCTAGCAGTGGCCATGTTTGTTTCGTCGCTATGTTTAACACATAATTAACTTAATCCTTAAATTGGCTATTTATTGTGTAAAGTACATAGATTTAGTTTAACATGTTTAATGAAGCAATGGAAAATGAATCAATAGATACTTAATTTTTTGTCAAATTATAGAACAATATGAAATATATAACTTACGGTTATGCATGATTTGATTACACTTTTAAATAAGCTTATGTCTGAAATTGAGTTTCTCCAATTTAACAAAATAAATATATATTACGTAAACCAACAAAATCGGACCATAAATCCAACTTGATGATGAATTTGCACAGTTTACGCAGTTCCTGCGTGATGGCCTATCTGTAATTATATATTTTTTTCTTTTAGTATACAGAATTCTGGCGAACTGAAAGTATTTCCATTTCTCGCAGACGTTTTTTGACTCTTTTAAGCACGTTATCTCAGTATGTTTTCTGTTCGCTCTTCCGCTCTGTTTTTTGTACAATTAAATCTAAGGGCTCCGAAGTTTTATTCCCGTCTAGACCATAAACATTTATTTATGTGTATTTGATCAGGAATGAGTGCACTTAGCCCTTATGGATAACTGAATAGTTACCTAACACAATCAGCGATATCTGATTAAGAAAATTGAGATTTAAGAACATTGGCAGCGTCGTCATTAGTAGAATATGTTTCTACAGTCACTGGCAGCAACCACTTCAGGAAACCTTGATTATTCGGAGCTATTTTCCACTAATTTATAATAATAATAATGTTATTATTATTATGATTAAGAATAGCTATATTGATCTTCCTGAAGATTTTCGGGCTGTAGGCCGTGGTCGTGAGGCTTGTAGCAACTCCGGCCGTGAACGTCTACGTGAATACAATAGCTATATTTTTCCTACCAAAGTTAAGGCCTAGTCTTGTCTACCACTCAACCAGGATAGAGAAGATATACAAAAAATAGTCTTACGTATAAATTAATATACAAATAAATGATTACATGCATATCTACAAAACAATATTTAGAATATATTTAGATGTATTCTAGATTTAACAAATAAACTATAAAATATACAAGATAGAATAATAGAAAAAATACTATTAATAACATAGATTAACTTTAGTTCTGGAGAAAAATTAATTATTTAATAAGTAATTGTATAAATTTGACTTAAATGTGTCAAGTGTGCAGCAACCCCTGATCTTGAGGTAGGGAATTCTAGGAGCGAGCAGAGGCTACAGTGAAATATATATATATATATATATATATATATGTTCAATGGGGCACGCCGTAGCGTAGTGGTTAAGGCACTGAGCTACAAGCCAGTGGGTCGAGGGTTCAAGTCCCGTTGGGGTCAGGATTTTTAAACTGACCCAAACCCTCTGGCGGCACTATGGCCCTGGGGTCGACTCAGCCTCTAACGGAAATGAGTACCAGACGCTTGTTCTGGGGTAAAGGCGGCCGTCACGCAGGGCTGACAACCCGGCTGACATCAAGTGCCGATTGTCTAGAAAAAGTGGGAGCCTTAACCTCCTACTACCCCAAAGGCCTCTTGAGATCTGTTGTGGGATCACTTTACTTTAGTTATATATGTTCAATAGATTTTTGTATAAATGTACAGAGGGAGATGAGAGAGCGCGAGAGTGAATGAATATTTCATTCGATATTCATATTTTTTAATTCTTATTTACAGACGCTTTAACATCAAACATATATATAGCGACTAGGAATTTTAAACGTGTCTAGTAGACTATGTGTTTGTGTTGTATGTCATGTGTTTTTGGGTATAAATCTTCAACGTCCTATATGACTACATATAATTATATCCGTTCATAAGGGACACGTGTAAGTGAGAAGACGTCTTTTGAATAATTAAAGAACATTTTCTGTAACAGCCTCTAAAAAATGTAATTTTGTTTTAACGCTCAACAGATTTAACCCATGTTAATGCAGCTGTTTTAAGAGATGATATAACTACAGCGTTTCTTTAACTAGGTTTGATGATAGACTTGATGCTTATGGAACTAAATTAGTAACTAGTTTCTCGACAGCCACACTTTCCTCCTCCTGATTTATTTGCTCTTGTTAATCAAAGTCTTGAATCTGAATCCTCTGTCCAGCTCGAGAGACCAAGTATGTTGGATTTCGTATTCAGCCAGGCAGTTTCGAAAATCTATTACGTTTGCTACATTATATTTTTATATTACAGCCGTAATATAGATAATTTGGGAACAAATTATATTATTGACTACTAATAATACTAACCGTAATAATAATAATAATAATAATAATAATAATAATAATAATAATAATAATAATAATAATGGTGATAACTCGAGTCCACATCTATGGCCTCGAAGTAGTGTGATGACTAGTCACGCAGCGGATCCGAGTTCGATCCTTGGTCAGGAAAAGTTTCCTGAGTGGGTTTTGTTTATGTTTTTTCCTCACTTTAAGAAAATATCAAGAAACTTTTAAGGTCCAAACTGTCCCTGAATATCAACTGACCATCATTATCATATTCACCTTATTAGATTAAGTTTGGGATTAAGGCATATCCTGGCGCATCATCATCACCATCCTATATTATCCGAGAAGCGTAATTCCGTTTTTCAGGCGCCCCAATCTCAGAAATAGGTTACAATAACGCCAATGCGAGGAGAAATAATCCGAATGTCGAAATGACAGTCTGGTGGCATTAAGTATAAAAATAATAGTAGGCCTATAACCTAGAACATCAGTATATTACAAACTTGATAATGGAATTACAAAGTATAAAAATTATAAAATATCCCTAGAATTTGGTTGTGTATAGTATTCAGTAAGCTTGTTTTTTTTTTCAATATTTTTTCCAGTGCTTACTAACACTAATATGTGATGATATGCATCGTTATCCAAAGTGCTGCGTCTGGGACCAGGAACTGCTCTTTGGCAGGTAATATTTGTGACTATCGTTAAGAGATTTCATGATTTAACCTTTATCCGTTTTTTCGGCGTTTATGTTCTGTCTGGATAGGCAATGAACAGGATGAAGATGTAGTAGTTCACCCTGGAACAAGGCATCGTAAACTACACTGGCGACAAGCTAGGCTATGAGCAGGTAGTACAGAATGAGCCACGCTATTCCAAGCATGAGCAAATCGTTCAGCTTATATATATATAGATTGGAGCCATTATGGGGTTGTAGCCCAGTGAACATATTTCGTGCCCTTATTGCGAACAGCAAGGTTTGTTTGTAATATCATGCTTTGAAACTTCTTGGTACGATGTTCTCAATTGCACCGCGTTGTAGAGCTATGTAATCCTCGTGTATCTTGGAGCCAAAAATATAATTTTGAGGTAATTATTTTTTTTAATTGTAACTTTCTTTTTGTGGATAGTAGCGAGGATACTCCAGCCATCACATCCATACAGGAGCATGCTGCGGATCACAACTTTATATATGGTAAGTTTTTACTATGATAGGAAATGTGTGCTAGTTGAAAACAATTATATACGTAAAAGTGCAATAGCACCATTTGATTTCTGGAGATGACGAATGCGAATTCTGAAAGTAAGCTTGGAATACGAATGTAGTCGAAGATACATTAATTGACCGAAAGCTCCTAGCTGAGTTCATGAGCTCCATAGGTAATTTGAATTGGGGATGTCTCTGGATTTGGTGAAAATCGTCGTCTTTCTCTCGGTTGTATTAATCTTGTTGTTCCAATTGTAGAACCAAGATTGGAAAGTATTAAGTAATAATGAAATATATTAAGGGCATTCCCAGAGACAGGTAGCCGAAGCAAGCAAGGGTGAAGAATGACTTTTTTGTAAACGTCAAGGGGATACACAATATACATCTCAGAGAAACTGTTGAAAGAGGCAACCACCAATTTCATTACACGGAGTAAAATGGCTCTACCATGTAGTTTCAGGACGTTAAATTCCTGAGTGTGGGTTTTCTTCGGTAGGAAACTAAAACCTTGGATCCTATGTTGTAGATTAATTGAACGAAAAAGTAAAAGTTAAAAATCTAAAATTGATACCTCAAATCTGAATCGTCTTGAACTATATAAAATGCTGTAAAATATTCTAGAAGCCTTTCGTAAACATATGTTCCATCCTCTTTTTCTGAAATGGTACTAACTGTTGCTATCAGAATTTTGAATAGAGAGTTTGCCACTGGTGCGTTCTCATTAAGTAAGGGTCTGTTCTTGGGGTAGAATTTAAGTTGGAATATATCTAATTTGCAAATTTATCAATATTGTGAATTTGGCTTTCTTTAGTATGAATTTTTCTTCTTCTTCTTCTTCTTCTTCACTTTATGGGCTAGGCAAATTGCCTGTTCGGCGTCACAGTTGTTTTGTACATTTTTTCCCTGGCTTTCCTACATCCCTTCATCCTCTTGGCTTGTAGTTAAATGCTGATTTTGGTAGTTTTTCTGCATTCATTCTTTCTACATGTTTAAACCATGTATCTTTATATTCTTTGACTTTTTTATTCAGTGGTTATATATTTACCTCTGTTTTTGTATCTACATTGTTTATCCGATCCAATATTGTGCAGCATTTTGTTCTTCTAAGGAAGTTCATTTCTACGCTTTGTATTCTACTTTGTAATTTTTCGTTCTTTACCCAATTGGATTTTTCAAGGATATTAATTTTCGAGATGTTATTCTCTTTGTGGATTATCGATAACATGTTGCACAAAGATAACAACAACTCGAACATTAATGACCATGAAGAAATAAAAAAAACATAAAGCCTAGAGCAGACAATTAATGAGAACACACCCAGCGAATGAAAACTCTATAAAACATTTTGACCAGCAATAGTACCATTCCAGAAGCAGAAGATGGAACATATATATCTGAAAGGCCTCCAGAATATGTTGCATCTTTTTATATAATCTGAAATCTTAGGTACAAATTTTATATTTTTACTTTTATACAGTATCCTCTACGGGTTTCGTGATGAATTTTAAAAATTTTGACGAAAAAGTAGCATTAACCCAGTACCTAGTCCAGATTCCAGTAAAATTCGTGTCAGCTGTACCCTGAGAGGAGAATAGATTATGAGTATTTGAGAATGAAGTATTATCAACATTTTTGGATCAGAGACGAAGAGACAGGTGAATGAACAACAGTGAGCTACATACATGATCTTTATGGGAAATCAGATGTAATAAGAGCAGTTATGTCTCGAAATTGTGTTATAATCAGCAAGGCGTATGGCACTGATGTTGAATGAAAGGGGGGCATGGGAACTAGTGTAGGAATTAAGAGCATAGAAGGAAAGCACGCAGAAGGTAGTGAGATAAGATATGTAAAAATTATAACTGAAATTAAAAAAAAAGTGAATTATGCAAAGAGCGATTGGAAATCCACGATGGGTTGAAGCAAGGAGATGCACTATCTCCTCCACTATTTAAGTTTGTACTAGAGCATGCCATCAAATCTTTAGAGGATGAAGAAGGCCTACAACTCAATGGTATTAATAAGCTGTTAGTTTAAGCTGATGATGTACTATTGGGCGATATCTAAGGGATACTATAGGGTATAGGCGAACACGCTCACACAATTGAGTAACACTAAGAAATTTGGACTGGAAGTAAATATCAATAAAACTAAATATATGGTCACACATAGGAATGACTGCGATGGGCAAGACATGTGGCACGAATGGGGAATGGGAGATATTAATGGAAGCTTCTTGTAGGAAAACCAGAGGGAAAACGCCCAGTTGGTAGACCAAGAATTAGGTGGGGGAATAACATTAACTATGATTTGAGGGAAGTATATTATACAGGGAATGATTGGAAAACAATAGTTCAGGATAGGAATGTATGGAGAGCTTATGTCCGTGCGGCCATGGACCTTCGGGTTCGATAGTGTCAGTGAGTTAGTTACTTAATTAGTTAGTTTAGTTAGTGATTGTAAAATATTAGATCAGGATAGAGATGTATGGAGGGGTTATGCCAGCGCTGCCATTAAAATTCAGTTTGGATAGAATAAGTTAAATTAAGTAATTACTTAGTCAATTATTAGAGATACGGGATCTGTAACTCCCCGTATGTGATTCTTAAAATAACGTCTGATGATCTGATAATTCATTTGTCCACATATTTTATAGGTAATAAATTTACGTGTAAGCCAATTTACGATGTTAGTAAAAATATTTTCACCCGATTTACTGTCTGAATGTGAGATATTCCATTTACTTTTTTATAATATGTTTCTCCTTGATTCTATCATACTTCGTTAGTGTAATAAAAATGTAATCCACGTTGTAGATAATAAAGATATTACATGCATTGCTTTTTCGTTTACGAGTTACATAACTTACATAAGGTACGTGTTTTATAAGGCCTATGTTCTGCTCCCTACAACTTTTATTACCATCGATTCAAAAGCTAGATATTTCAATTCGATTTCTATTTCTGTGGACAGGCAAATTGAAAATGCTTTTCTTTCCATCTCTCTCTTTCTATTTCGTAAGATCGTAAAGTTGTTTCCCTGGGACCATATTTCCCATTGGGAACAGACGAAACGACAGAAATATGTATATGTAGAATAAAAAAACCGAAATTGGAGGGAAAATGCTTTAGTTCGATCTAGCTAACTCTGAAGTCATTACCAATTTATAAGGAAACTGGGGAAGGAGAGATATTCAATGTTGAGAATGGGGTTCAACGGTAACAAGAGAGGGGTTCTTGTGTGGAAATATGAATATTTCTTTACGCAAGACGTTGGGTTGTAATTTGAAATGAAAAATTAACTTTCGCACCCTAACTTTCTTTCAGTAACTCCCAGTTCTACTATTATGTTGCGACACAAAAGGAGGTTTACTGTGGACAGGATAACCCGATGTTAAAGAAAAACGAATGAGTACAATCCTGGTTAGACGGAGAAGTCTTGAATAAATAAACTACATTAAATGGTTCAAAGCTTCAAAATTCAAGAAACGTAAAAATATTATTTTACGAGGGGAAAGTTTTGGTCTTACCTGTTTTATTAAACATGGAACATAAGCTAACGATACGATATTCTGGCTTTCAAGTATTAATATATGTATTAATACGTGAAGAAGAAAGAAAAGTACCCCTTTTTAAACACATTGTGCGCATGAAGTAGTGTAATATTTGGCGTAATTAAAGTTCATAGAGAAGGAGTGCAGAAAAATCAAATGTATGTATAATATGTGTTACAAATAAATTAAATTAAAACAAAATAAAATGTATTGTCTCTAAGGAATTTATGTGTATTACTCATTAATTTGTTTACGTTCATACTGAAAGTGTATTGTTGCAAAAAAGAAAATTGTGCAGCAGCAATGTGAATTGACTTACTCTTGCGTATTTATTATTAGTGGTTTAAAAAAGTAAGTTTTATTATGTAAATTTAAATTAAACATTGCCTAATCTTGGTTTCAGTAATTGCATTACATATTTATTATTTATGTTTGCATATTCGCAGCTACTTCCATTATGCCTCGAGATAGAACATTGACGGGTCGGTGTGAGGGACAAGGAAATAGGAATATATATTCCCGTACACATAATAATAGGCCAAATGCAAATAGTACACAAATGTCAAATGACGCGTTATTGTTTTCTAAATATGGCTTAGCCAAGCTATTCCACATATTTCCTACCGTTCGTATTTTTAAAATACATCTAAATTTAATGCATAATCACGAATTTGTGACAAACTTAAAAATTTAATGAATTGTGGTCGAATTTCGACCGCTCGGCGACCACTAGTTTGAATTATTCTGATATTAATATGCATTTTACGCTATAGAAAAATAACATGAATCATATGCAACTTACTGGCGTTATAGAACTCGGCTGCGCGGACATTCACTGTGACATCCCTATCCTCAGACGTAATGTTTTTCAATCAACTACTGTGTAATTTACCTCCCTTAAATCAAGGTTAATGTTATTCTCCTACCTCATTCTTAGACTAATTACTGGACGTTTTCCCTCTTGTTTTCTTAGAAGAGGTTTTTATGCCCTTCTTCCATTCGTACTATATGTCCTGCCCATCGCAATCTAATGATCCTTAATTGATGTTTAAGCCTTTGTGCTGGGTACTCTGATATAATCCGCACTCAGAGATTGGAACGGAGGACCAATATATAATTTTAGTCCAGTGGAATCCATGTCCGAGTATCTTGACGATTGTATTTTTACGGTAAAAGATCGTCACTGTTTTTACCAAGTATTTTTTTTCTTAGGGAGGCACGTCGTAGCGTAGTGGTTAAGGCAATGCATTACAAGCCGGAAGATCTAGGCTTCGAGTCCCGATATGGTCAGGATTTTTAAACTGACCCAAACCTTCTGGCGGCACTATGTTCCTGGGGTCAACTCAGCCTCTAACTGAAATGAGTATGGATGCTTGTTCTGGGGGTTAAAGGCGACCGTCGCGCAGTGCTTACAACCCGGCTGACATCAATTGCCGATTGTCTAAAAAGTTGCAGTATTAACCTCGTACTATCCAAGGCTCTCCTAACGATCACTTTACATTTACTTTTTTTTTAACGGGGATTATTTTATAGTTTTATTCCAATGCAACCCATATCTTGAAGATTGTATTTTTACGGCGAAAGATCGTCACTATTTTGTACCAGTTAGTTTTTTTTTCGTCTGGCTTATCGTTTTTGATCTGTCCGACATGAGTGAACTTTCGGCAACAATGCTGCCATCGTCATAGCTCTCGGGGTCGTTTAAGCACGGAAGCCACTCCACCACGACAATTATTGATTTCTAATTTTCTCTTAATATAAAAAAGCGTAGTGGTTAAGGCACTACGCTACAAGCCGGAAGGTCGTGGGTTCGAGTCCCGGTGGGGTCAGGATTTTTAAACTGACGCAAACCCTCTGGCGGCACTATGACCTTGCGGTCAACTCAACCTCTTAACGAAAATGTGTACCAGACGCTTGTTCTGGCTGACAACCCGCCTGACATCAAGTGCCGATTGCCCAGAAAAAATTGGAGACTTAACCTCCTACTACCCCAAGGGCCTCCTGAGGCCTGTAGTGGGATCAATTTACTTTATAAAAAAAAGGACACAACATAATAAGATGAGAACTGAAGTAAATCATATTTCTACTCGAGTCCGCCGTAGTCCAAGTCTAATTATTTACGGATGTTGGCTGACCAGGCTCGTCGAACATTAACAAGAGCAAATGAAATGAAATAGATAACGTGAGTATAGAGAAGTGGTGGAATCAAGTTTTTGGCAGGGAAAACGGGAGAAACCCCAAGAGAAGTATACTTTGCTCCGACTCATCCGCTACGAATTCTACATGGAATGACGGGTTCGCAAATTCGGACCAAGATGTGGAGTGCGAATGTTTAACCACTTGGGCCAAGGAACCGCCTTTAAGAATAGAAGCATGACTGAAAATCAGCTACATTAATTAAATTCTATTCAATTAAATCGAATCTTTATGGATGCGAATCGTGGCCACTAGAATAAAGAGAGGAAAACAAGCTAAAAGTATTCGAAATATCATCATATGGCGAATTAAATATACATACATACATACATACATACATACTACTACATACATACATACATACATACATACATACATACATACATACATACAATACATACATACATACATACATACATACATACATACATACATACATACATACATACATACATACATACATACATACATACATACATACATACATACATACATACATACATACATACATACATGCATACATGCATGCATGCATGCATGCATACATACATACATACATACATACATACATACATACATACATACATACATACATACATACATACATACATACATACATACATACATACATACATACATACATACATACATACATACATACATACATACATACATACATACATACATACATACATACATACATACATACATACATACATACATACATACATACATACATACATACATACATACATACATACACAGTGTCCTGCCCAAGAGCAGATATTTCACTGCAAACTCAACATTCTCCACTTTTTCCTTAACTCAGCCTTCCTTCTTGTATCCGCATTCAAACCATTTATTTAATATTATCTATCATCTGATGTATTTTTTTGCCTCTAACCTTCTTTCCGTGAACCATTCTTTCTAGGGCATCCGTCAGCAGGCAGTTTCTTCTTAGCCAGTGGCTAATCCAATTTCTATTCCTTTTATTTATGAGATCATCCACTCTGTCTAGCACATCTTTATTTTTTATTTATATTAATATATATTAACCCCATGAGTTATTTGATAAATTAGAATTTGTTCATCTATTTACAATTACTGTTTTATTTAAATGTATTGTGTTTATTTTTGATGCTATGGGACTAGCGCTGGTTCGAGTCACCATGAAAGAAGACTGTTTCTCATGGACCAGTATGGGGCCGGTGTCCACCGAGCATCGTAAGGAATTTGAGTAGATATAATAAGTAGCATCTCCAGATTAAGAAAACCAGCTATAACTACTGGGAGACTTGACGTGCTGACCGAATTCATCTCTGTACAGCAGCTGGCTGGTAGACTACGACCTTCTAGGTCTCTCGCGTCAGGATGTTAAGAAATTATCGCGTCTCCATGATTTTGGGGTGCACTCAACTTCTGAAAATAATTACCAGCACATTTTTGGGGTAAAACGGTCGTTACGTAGGGTTGATGACCCGCGGTTTCTCGTACCGAATGTCTTGTGAAGTTGGGTCCCTTAACTTATTATCCTTTTTTTCGAATCCTGCTTTAGATAAAAAATAACATGTTAACTGCCTGTATAACAACAACATATGGCTAGCGTGGAAGGAATAATAATACAATTATCAAGCATTTAGTGTCTAATTTCAGCATTAAGACAAGTTGCTCCACCTGTTTTCAATTTACTACAAATACACTTTAATGTTTTCCCTTTTCTCTTCGTATAAAATCTACCCATTTTTGCATCCAGTAGTGGGAGAGTCGTTTCATCATTTTCTTGGTCTCCCATACGATTTATTCCAATCTGTTGGTAAATTATCATGCTCCACATTGTCTAGTGTCATACGTGTTACACGTTAGTTCCATTTGTATCATTTTTATCGAATCGCTTATTCCTTGGATATTTACCTCTCTTATTTTTTATTTACTCCTAATCTCTCTGCGTAACTTATGTATGATTTCCCTCAAAATATTCATTTAATTTTGCTTTAAATTCTATTTATCCATTCATTTGTCAATGTTGTATTTTATTAAACACTGGCTAATACCCGGCGTGCGCTGCTACTCCTAAATAAATGTTAATGGTGTTTTTACTACCAGTCATGCGCTGTTATACTTGCCCGGGAATCTACTTATCCCGATCTTCTTGTCATCAACGAAAGACAAAAATGGTTATTGTGAGTTATCCGTAGAAGATAAACATATGGCTGTCGCGGACTTTTTTGTAGAGTTTTTTGAGATGTTCAATTCTGTGTACATTAATTTGGTGTATTTGTTATGGTTTAGGCAGCGTAAGCCATTTAAGCGTCAAAATAGAGCCATTATATAACTTTTTCACTACAAAGGGTGATTATTACGAGTGAAGGGGTTGAATATCACAACTTTCTTATAGCCTATGTTCATCCCGGGAACCTCCTGAACATTTTTTCAAAAAACCCACGAAAATCGAATCAACGATATGGCCGATATAGAATAAGAATAAACAAACAAACATTGATTTTTATATATTAGATTACTTTCTTCATTTCTATTACTTGTAGTCAGCATAAAATACATCTCGACTGGTTTACTAGGCCGATATTGATAGGTTTAATTCCATAGTTTTCTTTCCGTAAGACCAGTTGCTTCCTCCATTGCTATGAGCCTGGTACGTCTTCTAATTTTGGTTCGGCTTAGGAATTTAAATTTACCCTACTTAGTACAAATAAATGAATAATAACTAATATAATTATTCTGTTTGTAATTAAGATATATTACAATTCATATTCTTTAAAATAAAACTTTATAATACAGCTCAACTGCTATAGTTACATTTGTTTTTAATACAAGAATATTTTGAACTCCACTGTCTATCTAAAATGGCGTAGCCCACTGTTGAACCACAGCTCTCCTTTGTAATGAAATACTAGACGAAGTTAATTTTTAGTTACCTTATTTGCTCGCAGATGTCATGGATGACAAGCGGTCAACACAACCGACCAAGGAGACCACTAAGAGGCAACTTAAGTATTACTATAGTCCAGCCACTGAGTCTCCGGCTCTGACGTTTTCACGACAGTGTTGCCAATATGGATATTCAGTGGCAGGGACCGCTTTATGTATGCGGTTAGCAGAAATACAGCTGACAACATCTCAGCAATTCCAAACCTTACTAGCGGCGTCAAGAGCAGTGATTGGTTATGGCAGACGTCTACTCCCACTTGAACTATTCCCTTATTGGTAGTAGAGGGCCAGTTTCTCTTTTTACTCGTACGACCTAAACATCAGAGCCGGAGATCCAGCAACTGGACTTTAGGATGTTGGTGTCTATAAATTTTGCTTAGAGGCCTCTTTATTCAGGCTTAAGGATTTTTTACGAGCCTGAAAATCTTCGGACTCGGGATTCACGGCTTAAAGTCCCTCCCGGAGAACTTGCTCCTTGGATTTTTTCGTCCTAAAAAATCCATCGATCCCGGCCGGGTTTGAAACCGCGATCCTCGGAACTAGCGGCAAGGAGCATAACCACTAGTCCACTGCAGCCGACTTGAATTCCACAATATGGGTCAATATTATGAGTTGTAACTCATTTGAGAGACCCCAAGTTCATATCCCGATATAACGCACCGTAAAATAACTTCAATTCTGGAATAAGAAGGCTCTGAACAAAACTTGGCTGTCCTCTCTGCCCAAATTTGAATTGGGTGCTATTGATCTTATTTATTAAAAAACGGTAATTAAATTAAATATAAGTGTTGGTTCAGGCAGTACGCTACAAGCCGGAAGATCGAGGTTTCGAGTCTCTGTGGGGGCCCAAAGGTTCTGGCGGCACCATGGCTCTGAGATCGACTCAGCTTCTAATGGAAATGAGTACCCTATGCTTGTTCTGGAGTAAAGGCGGCTGTCACGCAAGGCTGACAACAGTGCCGATTGTGTAGAAAATTTGGTGCCTTAAATTTCTCCAACGCCAGGACCTGTAGTGGGATCACTTTATCTTTTTACTACTATCATCACTAACGCCGCTACTACTCTTAATGTCACCACTACCATTCCATTACCGCCATAACCACTACTACTTTTGCTACTACAGTGGAGGAAATTGGTATAAAGGCACTTGTTAGAAGTGTGAACACAAGTTTATTTACTCTTTCTTTGGCATTTTTCTATCTTAACTTAGGAAGTGATTGAGTATAAAACACACACAAATAATGTCAAAATTATTTATCCATTTTCGTCCAAAAAAGTACATGAAAACTGAAACCACTCTCACATATGGGTGGAAAGTAGTATAAAGGCACTTTGTGTATTTCACAGATTAAACCTAAAAGACTGAGTACAAAGTTTACAACAGTTCTAAAATTTAGTTGAACCTCCATTGTTGTTAATTACTTGTAAGATTCCCTTTGGCATTGGCTTGATGAGGGTGTTTATTTCTTCCACTGAGATTGAAGCTCACTCTTCCCGAATAGCATTTTTCAGCTCAGTCACAGTCCCAAACTGCCGTCCACTGCGATACACACGCCTTGCCATAATCCCCCATAAGTTCTCAATCTGATTTAAATCAGGACTTCTGGCTGGCCACGTCAAAAGTGGTATTTCTTTCTTCCTGAACTAATCCTTTGATTTGGCAGACGCGTGAATGGAAGCATTATCTTGCTGAAAAATTAGATTTTCGCTAAATTCCTCATACATTCGTATCAGTTCGGACTCCAGAAGCTCCTCAGTGTAGGACTCAGATTTCATCTTGGTGCGTATCCATGCCAGTTTTGATCTTCCTTTAAAGCAGAAAGCTGCCCAAATCATAACGCCTCCACCACCGAAGTTTCTACTCATTCTAACTTGATCTTCACTACGGGGTCGTGCCAGTTATACTGAAAGCCATCAGGCCCGTCACTGAATATTACTTTATTCCATTCTGAGGTCTAGGACATATGTTCTTCAGCAAAAGTCATTCTAGCTTTCTTATGTGCATTGTTCAGAAGTAGTTTACTAGACTTTTTTTTTTTAATTTTGGGTTCTTGTCTTCTGACAGAATTTGTCTTACTCGTCTAGCTGTTACTGGCAACTTCAAATCAGCCTACTTTGAGAAGAAAACATACTCTTACCTTTTGCTTTACGTAAAATGAGACGTTTAGTGCGCTCAGACAATTTTTTATCCGTCCATTCTTCTCGTTTTTTCTATATTGTGAGCCCAGTTGACAAAATTATCAATGACACATCTTGAACGTCCGAATTTCGTAGCTATTTGTCGATTGGAAAGGCCCATATCTTTGAAGGCACTTACTCTTGCTTTCTCTTCATTTGGCAGAGGCGTTCCACGCGGCATTGTACGCACTACTGACTTGTAACTGATGAACGATGGTCACAGACACGTCTTCTCCATGTAACTGCAGTGTTTTGTTTACATTTATGTCTGTGTAAGAGCCAGAAGTTGGCCTGCTTTTATACCGATTTTCACCCCTAGGACAGCGTTTTCTTAGTTTTTACGTATATAATAAATACAAAATGTGGAGATCTGTATGAAATTTTGTCCTTGATAATTACATGTAATCAATGACACACATACGGTATTTGCCTAAATATTTCAGGTTGTTTTACTACTAAAAGTTAGTGCCTTTATACCAGTTTCCTCCACTGTATTATAAGGGAGGACAAAAGATTACGAGTATTTGAGAATAAAGTTCTTAGAACATTTTTTAACATGGGAAAGACGAACAAATCAGGTGAATGGAGATAACTACATAACAAGAGCGATAAGATCATTACGGGAAACCATATGTAATGATAACACTGAACAACAAAAAATAAACTATTTTGTCTCAGAAATAAAAATATGTTATTTTGATAGTATTTTTTTCTCCTTAATTCAAATATGATATCGCGTTTTCTCCATCACGCAAGATTTCTGAGAGACAGGAATTTATAATTTCAAACCCTTTAATATTTTTCTAAATTCGTAACTACACAGAATTCGAACATTCGGACTCACCTAGAAAGTAAGAAATGACAATTTTCTGCTATATTTCGCCTGTGGAGCATCCTTCTTGATGGTCCAACAATGATCGGCCAGCATATTAGGATTCCATTTGCCTTGATATCTCTTTTCCATAGTTCAAATCATTCGAGTTAGCTCATTTGGTTTTATTTTACAATGGACAAATGGACGAAAAAAAGTTAATTAAAAAATAATCCATTAATTTAAATTGAAATAAAAAAACTGTGGGTGATGGAGAAATTCCGAATACATATTTGAAAACACAAAAAAAAAACTGCATTAAGTACAACTATTGGTACTCATGAGACAAAAAGCATGTTGATCAGTGTAAGGACTATTAAGTTCATTTAAGTTTCCTAGACTACGGTTGTCAGGAGATGTGGCACGAGTGGGAAATGAAAGAGCGATATGGAAACTCCCAAGAAAAACAATGGGAAAGGCCCAGTAGGTAGGCTTAAGAATGAGGTGGAAGAATAACATTAACCATGATTTGTGGGAGGTAAATTATACAGATGATGACTGAAAAACATTAGTACAGGAGTAATGTATTGAGATGTCCGTTCATCACGAACCTACGGGTTTATAGTGCCACATGTCAGTGAGTTAGTTATTGCTACTGCTACTTTTACTACTACTGTTACAATACAACTATTACTACTATTGTTGCTACTGCTACTATTAATTTTCAAGCGGATCAGAATAAAAATTAAATAAATATCGTTTAACTAAGAAATTATTATTTTGTTATAATACAAGGGAAACGCGTAGCTCTCTTGTAGCACATGTTCATGTGCAGTGCTATAAGTGAAAACTCTTGTTCATATTGTTCAGGTGTTTTCCTGTTAAATGTATCATTATATAACTTAATTGACTCAGAAAGCTAATACAAGTTTTCGTGAATGCGCCATCCAAAATAAGCTTAAGTTAATAGAATTTGAAGTTGCGCTAATAACAAATATAAACTGACTGCGAAAACTTTACTATCTCATTTTTTTAAGAGGTCGTTTTCAGATTTTTATATAAGGGATTCATGTTATTCGGCAGTTTATGAAATTCTATTTGTTATTCAAGATTTATTTAAAATATAAACTCTTTTCTGTTGTATATAGCTTATTTGTGTCATTGATGGAGTGGATAGCAACGGGAAGCTACCACACCTACAATTCCCTAGTAAAGCTGCAAAGCAAAGCATGAAAGTGCTATGATTGCAGTGAAGGATCTGCCCTCGGGCAGAATTACTATTAATGGATGGATATTGATGGATTTACCTAAATAAGAGAAATTTTAACGAGAGAAATGTGTTAATTTAGAATTAACCCTTAAATAGGCGAGAACAAGAAGTAATTTATCGTGTCAGTCATTTAAATACGTCGGACCGGAGTTAAAACAAAGTCATGTAAAATTGTAATTACTGTATAGTGTGTAATTCGTTACAAATTTTAGTAATCTCATCTCGTTCGTTTTTCTGTTGTTTTAATTTTTATATTATATGTTGTAAATCGTATCAGGAATTTTGAATTAAGATAATAATAATATTATTATTATTATTATTATTATTATTATTATTATTATTATTATTATTATCATCATCATCAGAGATTTTTGACGTCCCAATTCCATTCAAAAAACGTTAAACTGAAAATATATACAACTATTATTCTACCAGTTATATTATATGGATGCGAAACATGGAATCTTACTTTAAGGGAGGAAAGGAGATTACGAGTATTTGACAATAAAGTTCTTAAGAAAATTTTTGGATCAAAGGGAGATGGGCAGGTGAATGGAGTAGACTACATAACTGTGAATTACATGGTCTTTATTAGGAAGCCAGATAAAATGAGAACAGTTAAGCCTCGCAGAATGCGATTGGCAGGACATGTGGCAAGAATGGAGAGTGACAGACATGCATGGAAGCTTCTTGTAGGAAAACCGGAGGGAAAACGCCCAGTTGGTAGGCCAAGAATACGGAGGGAAAATATTAACTTTGATTGAGGGAAGTAGATTATACAGGGGATGATTAGAAAATATTAGCCCAGGATGGGATGTATGGAGAGCTTATGTCCGCGCGGACATGAACCTACGGGTTCGATAGTGTCACGTGGGTTAGTTAGTTATAATTATACTTATTTTTTTTGCTTAATATTATATTCTCGTATACCTTATTTTACATTTTATTACCGTTAAAATGTCATTACTTTATTACTTAATTAGGCCTATATCGATTTAAAAAATGTTCGCATTATATTGTTCTCTTTAATCGCTCTATTTTCTTTTTCTTGTTAAATTTTGTATTTTTATCTTATATTCTATTTTCATTGTCTCATATATTCAGGTTGATTACACTGAGCAACAAAAAATAAACTTTTTTTTTGTCTCCGAAAGAAAAATCTGTGATTCTGATAGTATATTTCTACTGAATTCAAATATGATATCGGGTTTTCTCCATCACGCAAGGTTTCCGAGGGACAGGATTTTTTTTAATTTCAAACACTTAAATATTTTGTACATTCGTAACTACACAATATTCGAACATTCGGACTCGCCCAGAAAGTAAGAAATGCCGATTTTCTGCTATATTTCACCTGTGGAGCATCCCTCTTGATGGTGCAACAATAATCGGCCAGCATATTAGGATCCCATTTGCCTTGATATTTTATTTCCATAGCTGAAATCTCCAGATGAAAGTGTTCCCCGTGCTCATCGCTCACTGCGCCAATATTTTCCGAGAAGAAATCTAGGTTTATTAAAAAAAATATTTAAATCCATTAATTGAAATTGAAATAAAAAAAAACTGTGGGTGATGGAGAAATTCTGAATACATATTTGAAAATACGATAAAAAAGTGCATTAAGTACAACTATTGGTACTCATGAGATAAAAATCATGTTGACCAGTGTTATCGATCTAATGCTCACCTCTGGTTCAGAAATTTGCAAGTTTAATCTCGACATGAAATATATATTTCTTGGGGATAAAAACCTGTTAATGACTTTATTCAGTAAGGAAGTAAAGTCGCGGGTCTCGTTTGATTCATTTACGGAGCCTACATTCTAAAATTAAAACCTTCTGAGAAGAAATTGTCGATCGTTTAGGTCAAACTTAGAACAGCGTTTACATTGACTTAGTTTGTTAAAGAGCTTTGTTATATACAGTACGAACTACTTGCCTAACTAACATATTTGGTTTTCGTCGTATTTTTTCATTTATATGCGTGTTTGTAGAACAGTAGTCTGTTATGAAGGCACTTGAGTCATCAAAATTGTTAACATTTTCAGGCGAGATTGTATATAAACACCCCGTTTTGAAGTGTCTGTGTAAAAGAGTCCCTGAGGAATATTCGTATTATTTGTGTAAGAACGTGACTCTAGCGCCCCATTGCGTGTTCGTGACTGATCTATTCGGGTTGTTTCTCTTTCTGTCCCCGGGTTTGCGTGATACTCCCGCACTAACCCCAGCGGTTATAACAGACTTACGTAACTTGACATTCCAGCAGTATATCATACGTACATTCTCTCACCAACACTTTTATTCCCATTACATGCATTCTCTTTGAATATCTGACATATAACCCTCACATGTTGTTAAAAAATTATAAATTATTTTTATACTAATTATAATTGCACAGTGTGATCCAACTGGCGGCCCGCGGGCCACATTCAGCCGTAAGTCTACTTTTCTGGCCTCGATTTTGTTGTAGAAGATTCTGAATCTAACTCACTGGCAATATCGAACCTGTAGATTCATGGCCGTGTGGACATAAGCTCTCTAAACATCTCTATCTTGAGGTAATGTTCTCCAAACATCCCTTCTATAATCTGCTTCCCTCGAATGTGGTTAATCATGTGGATGTGAGGTCATCAATGGGCCTTCTGAATCATGGAGTTTTTTTATTTGATTTTAAAATTGAATTTCTTTATTTAACCCATTTGCCTCAAAAGACGAGGTACACTCGTCGACAGTTAAATGACCTTCAACTCAGAAGACGATGTATACTAACTTAACTCTGCTGTTATATATTTTGTAGTATTTTGTACATCCCTTGGTAGGGTAATGTTTTGTTAACATTTATGAATAGTAGAGGAATGTGCTCTACCTTCCCCCTCATTGTGATCTCAAGTACCGTTATCTTTTGTCTGTTTCGGATTTCTGAAAATAGACGATATAACTTGCGGTAACTTTAATCCGATTTCTGGGAAAATGCATTGAGCATTTAAATCTGAAGCGAAAAGGTTAAAGGAATAAGATGTTTATTTTATAGTTATTATTATATCTATACATATACAGAGTGGCGCATAAGTCTCCATACAGGTAACAGACTTGAATAAAGTCTACTTTTAAATAATATGTTCGATGTGTTCCCCCATCACATGCCATGCATAAGTTAATATAAATATATAGAATGAAAAGTAAGTAAATGTAAATGAAAAGACAATATCATCTGTATGGAGACTTATGCGCCACCCTTAAGATCTATTTCGGAGATGAATGGAGTCCCATTAATGCATAGGCCTAATGTATGTTAATATTAATGCATACTACCAACAGTTTTCCTCAGTAGTTTTATTGCTATCAGCACCTCATTCCTATTTGTAATTACTTCTCCTGGTCGCTTGAATTCCGACATTTGTTGTTAAAAGGTGGCCGACTGGTGAAAATGTTGAAAAAATCACAAAAAATGCATTTTTGTTTTGTTTACTTTTTAATAACTCTGAGTTTTTAGGATAATTTTCATGTAAACATTTTTATTGTAGGAGCAAAATTGAGTCTGTGACGTAAAAGAGTTTAGATACCCCTGCACGTGAGGTCAGCATCACTACTTAAACTTTAATATGTGTATTTTTCCCGTTTCCATTTTTTTTTGAGATTTTCCAAAACTTAAAATGCTCCTTCTTCTTGTTCTTCGGCTTTCCCCCACTTATAGGTTTACCGTCTTCCGTTTCCATTTATCTCTATCATTCCAATCTCCCTCTTCCAAATTCCTATCATCCATTATAGTTCTGACGTAGGTTTTCCATTTCCATCTTGGCCTGCCACGTTTATTTCTTCCAGTGGGTGCTCCTTACGATGCAATTTTTTATGTTATCAAAGTGAAATTTTGTGGTTAGACTCTCCAAGTTACGCTAATTCAAATTTGCTATGCAGTTACTAGCCTAAGACACATATATTATTTTAAATTGAGATGGAAAAAATGATGAGAGTGATTAATTTTTTTTTCAAAAAATGAAAAATAAGCAGTATCCTCCTTTTATGATTTATTTGCATAGAAAATGTGTTTAATGGAATCATAAAGACCCTGAATCTCAAATTTCATCAGAAAATATTAAAAAATGCATCGTAAGGAGCATTTTTTTGTAAAATATTAAAAAAAGGTTTAAAAACTCATAATTCTGAAACTATTGGTACTTCTAAACACCAAACTTTACAGAAACGTTTCTATAAGCACATAATGTATGTGATAAAAATTTAAAAACAATCAGATGAAAACTAAAAAAAAATTAATTAACCAGTAGGTCCCAGTAAGTGTCCATTTCCATATAAAAATAGTATTTCTCCCAATCAAGAAATAACGTAGCAAAACGTCTGTCACGCAGGAACTGCATAAACTAAGAGAATTCCTCAACAAGTTGAAATTATATTGCAATTTTACTGGTTTATGGAATTTATACTTATTTTATAAAACTAGAGAAATTCAATTTCTGTGCCACTTATATAATAGTGCCGGGCGGCAGTGGAAATAAATCATTCATAACCGTAAGTATTCTATATCGCTTCAGGCCTATAATTTGACACTAATTGAAAGAATATCTATCCATTCATTTTCCCATTACTTTATTAAAATACTAGCTAATACCCGGCGTGCGCTTCTACGTCTAAATAAGTTAAATATGTTTTTATGTTTAGTTGAATTTGTAAAAAAAATATAGATGTCTAAATATCGTAATTATTTTTAGATACTCCGTGCCGATTACCCGGCGTTGCCCGGGAATCTACTTATCCCGATCTCCTTGGCTTAAATGAACTGAAAGACAAAAATGGTTATTGAGAGTTATTCGTAAAGTAGGCCTATACCCGCCTGTGCGCTACTACGCTTGCCCGGGAATCTAGTCATCCCGATCATCTTGGCATCAATGAGCTGAAAGATAAAAATGTTTGTTAGGAGTTATCCGTAAAAGATAGACATGTGCTGTCGCGGACTTTTTGTAGATTTTTTTTTTTAGATATTCAATTGTGTGTTCATTAATTTGGTGTATATGTTATGGTTTCGGTGCGCTATTCACTACAAAAAGTGATTTTTAGGAATGAAGCGGTTGAGCATTTACAACTCTGTTATAGCCTAACACAATCCCGGGAAACTCCTGAACTTTTACAAAAAGCCCCATCACAATCGGATGAACGTATGGCAGCGCATAAATAACAGACAGACAAAAATAATTCGCATATACTATATATATATATATATATATATACAACATACAGATTGTCCAAAAAAGTGGGAGCCTTAACCTCCTACTACCCCAAGGGCCTCCTGAGGCCTGTAGTGGGATTACTTTATACATAGGCTATATATATATATTCTTCTTCTTCCTTCCAAGTATTAGGCCAAGGCCTGATACGATCCTATAGAAAATTTTCCCTCCAGCGTTTGAGGGAATTCTCGTATATAGTCCCTTCGATTGGTTGCTGGCCAAAGGAAGGCTATATATATATATATATATATATATATATATAATGTATCTTATAGGATACATTTCCATATCAAGGATTAATTAAATTGCATAATACACATTGCGACGAAGTAAACGTGGCGGTTGCTAGTATCAATTTTTAATTTCGGGTTTCAGGTAAACCCTCTCTTCCAATGGTCGGATTTCGCTGATTGTTTGTGAACAACTTCTTCTGTTTATTTTAGTAGCGTGTACTAAGTTTCGTTGTGAAACATGGGAGATTTGCGATCGCTAGAATGATTTTTAATTTTTTAGTTTTAGGTGAACTACTACACCTAATGGTCCGATTTTGCTTGTTAATAAACTCGATTTTACTTTTTTTTAATTAACTGCTTTATGCCAAGCTTGGTTTCGATGGAACAAAAATTGCGGCCGCTAGAGCATTATCGAGCATACACATATATAGGCATATGCCTATATATATGTCCACCGCTGTGGTCTCGAGGTAGTGTGCTGCCTTGTCACGCAGTGGGCCTGGGTTCGGTTCCCGGTCGGGATAGGCTCCTGGGTGAGGTTTTTCTCGGGGTTTTCCTCATCTGTAAGACAAATGTCAGGAAGCCTAGAGCACAACGGTCCCCGAAAAATCATCCGGTCATCATCACGATCCTTATCTTCATCATCCTTTACCGGTGTGAAAAGCAATGGGAAGCCACCACACCTATTCCCTATACCGCAGCCATGATTCTCGGCCCTGAAGTTTTCACAGTGCTGCCGATATGAATATTCAGTGGGAGGGGCCGCTTTTGTATGCGATTAGCAGACATACAGCTGACAACATCTCAGCAATTTCAAACCTTACTAGCGCGCTATAGCAGCGTCAAGAGCAGTGATTGGTTGTGGATGACGCGAACTCCTATGTCAACTATTTCCTTATTGGCAGTAGAGGGCGAGTTTCTCCCTTTACCCCTCGTATAACCTAAACTTCAGAGCCGGAGATCCAGTGGTTGTAATGTGGTAAAGCTGCAAAGCATAGCATGAAAATGCTATGATTGCAGTGAAAGACCTGCCTTCGGGCAGAATTACTATGAATGGATGGATATATATAACCTACAAATTTTAGTCATGGTTATTTTCAAGATTTTAAAAATACATTACGAAATTCCGTTGAGATCACTGTGTTAAAGTTATAAGAAATGTAAAACAGTACTTGAATCTCAGCCGTCCTCAATAATTTGCAGTCTTGTTTTATAGGAGGCCTTTCGATAACTCAAGTATCATCTTCTGAAATGAAAGCAGAAGATGATACTTAAGTTATCGAAATACTTCCTATAAAACAACACAGCAAATTATTGAAGACGACTGAGATATCAGGCATTAATTTACGTTTCTTAAAACTGGTCATTTTCGGTGTTTACTAGATTGGATCGGTTGAGATCTGTAATATTTTCAAAAATCTTTCATGAGATTTACTTCAATCATTTCATTCTTTCGTGATTCGCTTACAGACACAATTATACAAACCAACAGATAGAGTAGGCTAGTCAATAATGACCGTTGATAAGACAGGTGAATCAAAGTATATACTATTTTTGAGTCCGCGGAGGGAGAAATGCCTAATGCCTAAATAGAAGAAGAATAAGAAGAATAAGAATAAGAATAAGTTAACGAAATCACACTTTTAAAAAAGTATTGGCAGTTCCATCTCTTATCTATAGATGTGAAACCTGGACATTAACAAAGGCAGATAGTAAACAAATAGAGGCTGCAGAAATGAAGATGTTGAGAGCACTAGCAGGATACCAAAGAACCGATAAAAAGAAAAACGAAGATATAAGAACAGAACTTAATATATTTAATCTCTGTGAAAGAATAAAATATTATCAAAATGCTTATCTTCAGCACGTATTACGAATGAATGAACAGCGCATACCAAGAATGTATAATTATAAACCAAAAGGGAGAAGAATGTTGGGAAGACCATTGAAGAGATGGAAAGACCAATTCGACCTATAATGAGATCGGAACAGGCCATTGGGCTTAATCCTTGTTGATGATGATGATGAAAAAAGTATTCACGCATATTGATGGAGATATTCTATTAGAAATTACAGGTTTTTGCATATCTTCAAAATTATGGCTATATTGTTTATACACCTATTTTTAATAACCATTAAGAACGAAGCTATATTTTTAGGTATTAGTCCATCACTTGTGTTGAGGAGAAGTATTAATAGCCATTAAATTTATGACACTCTCAGGGGAAAAAAAAAAAAAAAAACATAACGAGCTAGAAAACGTTATATGACTTTATTTAGCATTCATTTGTGTCACTGTAATAACGTGCGATGAGTTAGAGTACTGGAGAGTCAATACAATCTGACAGTGAGTGACGGGGGTTGATGGTTATGAAAAAAAAAGAATCATAACAACCTGCCTCGGGTGTTAGATACGTGTACAGATACTCGTTAAAACCATCCCACTTACACCTCACCGCAATTATTTATTATAATTTTATACACCACAGGCTGATTACCCACCTTTGTGCAGATAATTTCAATCTGTCACAAATCAGCTTAGTGGCTCTGAAAACTATAGATTCAGCTCCATAATGGATATTTTATTTTAACTTCTTACTCCTGAACTCTTGTAGAAAAATCAGAGGGAAAATCTTGGTAGACCAAGAATGAGGTGGGAGAATAACATTAACTATGATTTGAGGGAAGTAGATTATATCCCAATTATCAAATGTATTATTTAGCTCCCTCAAATAGTGGTTACTGTTATTTTCACATCTCATTCTTGGCCTAACTACTGGGCGCGTTTATCTAATTTTCCTACAAGGAGCTACCAAGCACTCCTTTTATTCCCCATTCGTGCTACATGTCCTGCTCATCGTAGTCTACGAGACTTAACTGTTCTTCTTATATCTGGGTTCACATAAGTACACACGATACATAATTATTTTACCTACCTGCTATATTTAAAATAAGTCATTTTGTTTAGTTCATTAATTGAAAAAAAAATTTTAACCTCTTTTTAAATTTTATGACTCTCCAGCAAACTATGAGCTGTAAGAAAATTGCATACCATCCTAAAATTAATAAATTAATAAATCAATAAATTAAAAAATGAAGAAATTTAATATCACATTAGCACCCATAAATAAATTTAGCCTGGGTAATCTACTAATAAGTAATAAGGACTTTTATACAACAGAGGCCATGACAAACAGATCCTGGACCAACACCAATGAAAAACTCCGACACCTGGTGAACTCTATAGCAGTGCATGGATACCACCACAAGATATGCAAGACCAAGTGTTTCCATGATCCCGGTAACAACTGTGTGTGTGAACTCTGCGAGCAACCATGCGACCGTTACCACGTAACCACCTGCAAAAAACGGGCAAAATCCCTGGTAGAATTCTGCAAATAACAAGCTATGTGAATCAAATTAATGACACAAAACTTATGTATCATATATTTTCTGCACAACATGAGCGCATTTATTCAATTATTATAATACGGAAGTTAATACTCCAGATAGTAAAAAATCTAGAATTTATCAAATTAGTTGTAAAGATTGCAATAAAGTATATATAGGATAAACAAAAAGGAATTTAGATACTCGCTGAAAAGAACACTTTTTAGAAATATTAAAAATGGTGAAATTGAAAAATCAGTATTTGCAGCTAATAGTTTGCTGGAGAATTATTCAATTAAAAAGTGGTTTTAACGTTTAAAAACAATTTTAAAAAATTGGAATTGACAGTTTGGGGAAATATTTATACATTCAGAAGAACAAGTTTAGATCCATGAATTTTCAAGTTCCCGGTGAGCGAAATTTGATCTCAAGGTTCGTCAAATAAAAACAGGATGGGAACATTGAAGATGAAGATGTACTAGTAGACCGAAATTCGACATTCATGATGATGGCTGAAGATGGAAGGGATTCCTCTTGAAAACTACACTTTCCGTCCTTGAAGAACACAAAATATGAATTGAGATATGGCTAATTTAATTATTTTTTGTTAGGGGCCTAATTGAAAACCTCATAATATAATTCCCATAATTTATGTATGAAGAGTAATATATTAGTTTATAGCATTTATAAAAAATAACTGAATGAAGAAAAAATATCTTTAGAATAGTTTAAGGAAGGAGCAAATATTACAAATATTTGTGAATAAAGTTTTGGGAATATTTTTGGATCAAAGACTGATGAACAAATAGGTGAATGGAGAAGGCTATGGAGGGTTGTTTCTGATCTCTGATAACAAATGATTTTTAAGTTTTACCCTAAGAAAAGCCGTGTCTCCATCATCGATCATGCTCTATAGTAAATTGCCCGGGGTTTGTTTGCAGTCTCCTAGATAAACATATGCTTCATCAAGTGTGACCAAAATGTTCCATTTTTCTCCTGCCAGGTGCTTTTCATAGTTTCCTGCTGTTGTGCGACGTTCGGCAATACGACGTAGCAACAATTTATGAACCCTGCTTTTATGGCGCTTCTCCATGTTTATATCTTTGTTTATTATGGTGTTTACAGTTTTAAGGGATATTGGCAATCTGTTCGCAATCACCCTTCGTGTGGCAGGGTTACCACCTGAGATATAGACCTTGACCTTTCTGATTACATCTGGGGTGCGGATAGTAGCAGGTCGTGGATTTGTCTGTTTTTTTTTAATTTGGAATTAATCCAAGCGACCCTTTCTCTTTTTATTAAGTACTGAGCTAATTCCATACTTTGACACCACAAAATTACGTTTTTTTGCAAGTCTCAATAATCGCGGAATAACTATAATCAGCGTCGGAAAGGGCAGTAATGTACCCTTCCCAAAACGGGTCTATCTGCTTAGGCATTATGAGAGCAACATGCGTGCGAGTGTAACAGAAGCAGCACACTAACTGGTCAGATCACCTCGCACGCTCCTGTCCTGATGACTCGCACTCCAACGTCACAATCTACTTGGAAAATCGTTCTCGGAGATCGGAAACAACCCTCCGTATAAAACACGGAGCTACATGATGTTTATGGGAAAGCAGATGTAAATAACAGTCGTGTGTTGTTGTAGACTGCAATGGTCAGGACATGTGGCGCGGATTGATAAGAAAAAGAGGGACATAAAATTCCTTGTAAGGAAACCAGAGGAGGATCCCTTAATAGGCTAAGAATGAGGTGGGAGATAAATTATATGAGGGAATATTGAAAAATATTAGATTAGGATGGGGTATATGGAGAACATTTGTCCCGGTTATGAACATAATGCCAGTGAGTTAGTTCATCTTTAGAGTAGTTAGTGTGGGTAGGCTGGGATCGATGTAGATATAAGAGCTTAAGGAAACTGGAAAAAGTGTATATATTTCAGATTTATTTGTTACTTTTGAAATTAGGTAATCAATTGATTTGTTGTTCACTTGATGAATATATTTAGTAAATAAAAACATTACACTTTTATATGATTCTCATAAATACTAATTTATTAAACTAATACATTGAGCTGTATCTTCATCATACGAATGTCATAATTACAAATAAATTTTCTGTTTATGATTATAATCGACATATAAAACTGTGATAATTTTGTCCTGTATGTTATTCTTGTATATTTTGCACTTTCTTTACCAAGCCAATTATTTAATAAGATTATAGGTTATTATTGTAATAATTATTATTATTATTATTATTATTATTATTATTATTATTATTATTATTATTATTCGATAGTAGATTATATAAGATATAAGCAATTAAATTGGTATGGGTACGTACGACGAATGAAAGAAGAAAGGTTACCCAGGAAAACATTGGAATGGTGTCCACCTGGAAGAAGAAGGAAAGGAAGACCTCGAAACTCGTGGAAGCAAGAAATAAGAACTGGAATGCGAACAAGAGGACTGGAGGACATTGAGTGGATGGATAGAGACGAATGGAGAAGAAAAATAAAACTTTAGGCACAGAAAGATGTGTAAACATTAAAATTCTGTATATAAATAATAATAATAATAATAATAATTATTATTATTATTATTATTATTATTATTATTATTATATTTTTCTTCTTTCCTTGTCATCTGTATATTATGTAGCCTATGTCTATTTTTTATCAAGTTTGTAGACAATTCTTAATTGATAATATCTGTATAATTTAACCATGGCGAAGTGGAAGCGAAGACCTTACGATCTTAACTTTATAGGGTAAAATAAACCATTATTGTTAAGTTGTTAGAAAATTCATAAATACTCCATTGGTCGCGAATGCCTTATAGGAGTTGTCATATAGTCTAATAAGGGGAAGAAGCCATGCATTTTACGTCCCTCTTCTCCGCCCATTTCCTTGTTTCTGAACATTACGTATACCTTTCAGTCTCTAGAGAGGACATGTGTTGTAGCTGTCCCCTAAACTTACTTCGTTATAATAAATGGCGTAAAATAATTTGTAGACATTATTCTTTGTTTGCTGGGTAACTTATGGAACTTAATGAGCTGTTATTTTTCATTCTTATCCTGGAGATCGTCTATTTTTCTCTACATACTATTTCAGACTAATTTTGTTGTACATAAATGAGCGCCATATATTTTTGTTGAGGGAAACGAACTCTTTAATCTTTTTCTAAAATGCAATAAGAATAAATTTGATTTACTAGTGCATTTTGTACACAGTATTGACACCCGAATGAGCAAGTGCTCGTGCTCGGGTGCAGTTCAGTTACAGAAATAATACATATATATTATATACACTATGAAGTTTTAAGTATAAGGAAAGGAAAAACAAAATATTAATTTTGGAGCCTGTTTCATGATATAAAATCAATTCTGGCACATAAAATAATAAAATTAATACAAGGGAGAATAAAATAAAACAATATAGAAATATTAATAAAAAATAATTTAATTAATTAAATACCGTAATAACATAAAACAAAAAATAGAAGAAAGTTTCAAAATATGAAACCTACTCTGAGACAAATAATGAATTCAAAGGAGAATGATTAAACAAAATATTATATAATATATTAATACCAAAGTGAAGAAAGTAATTAAATACATTAGGTAATAATATAAAACAAAACAAATTTAGGATAATTTTTTTTTCAAATTATTAAATGTACTTTGACACATAAATAATTAATGCAAAGGAGAATGATATAAAATAAACCAATAGATTAATACCAACCTTGTGAAGGTAATTAAATGCATTAGGGAATAAGAATATAACAATATAAACCAAAATAGAATAGGCTTACTACTTATTTATTATTTTGAAAAATTATATAAATAATGTAATTGCTTTCTTAAAATACCTATGTTTAGTTTTTATAGCTCTGAATTGGATTAATTCATTCATTGTATAATTTTGGTCCTATATATCTAATATAATTCCCTATTAAGGTGCAAAACAGAGCATGAAAATGCTATGATTGCATTGAAAGACCTGTCCTCAGGCAGAATTACTGTGGATGAATGATATCCATAGCTACTCACGCATGTGAGATACGTCAGTGTAGTGTGGAATGGTTTGGGTTGAAGACTGGAGGATTACAAATGGTAATACGATCACGCCCTCCAACACAGCAACAACTAATGCTAGCTGTTTAACGGTAAGTTTATGCAATCCAAGAGCTAATTGTGTCTATGATGAATTAATTAGATTATTACGGTTATGGAAATGGAAACACTGAGGTAGTTCTTTGAAATTCTTCCATTTCAATTCACAATAAAACAAATTAAATTTCTAGTGGAAACCATGCCCCACTCTCATCGTGTTATTTATGCATATTTTCTGCGAATTCGCTACTAGATTCGTATTCCTCCAAAACTCCATGGCGTGACAGGCCTAGAAGACCCTTAAACTAGATAATAATAATAATAATAATAATAATAATAATAATAATAGCTTTATTTTACCTGGCAGAGTTAAGGCCTTAAGGCCATGTCTACCACTAAAACCGGATATTTATCCCCATATAAAAATAATAAGGGTTTTTGTTTTGTTTATAATTATATTTATTTATATGAAGAATGGACATAAGATTGATTTATAGAATTCAAATTTTTTTATAAGTATATAAAAAAAATAACTGGTCAATATAAACTGTTAATACAGTTAGATGTTTTTATAACTGATGCAGTATGTAAAATACTTCAAATATTCAAATTGATAATTTTTATAAAGAAATAAATGGGATTGGTGGAATTGGATAGAAGTTAACTTGAGAATATTCCTTCCTTTTCTGTTGGACCAATCAGACCATAGAGGTTATAACTGAAATAACAAGATGGCTACAATACTTGAAGATGGTCGGTCATGTTCAGCGACTGCTCCTTAAAGAATAAGGAAATAATGGTTTATTTATTGATGTTGGTAGAAAGAAATAGTGTTAAAAGTATGAAAGATTATATAGTGATATAATAGTCATCCATCTTGGTGAAAAACAGTTTCTAAGTGAAAATAATGAATAATTACTGGATTGACCGTTAGCATTCGTCATCCGTTAAATACATAAAATAGTAATCTTCTAGAAATGAAAAATATCAACCTAAGCCGGAATCTTTTGGAACTTTTAAATTACAAGATTCATCTTGACCAAAGTGAGAGTTTTAAATAAACTAACTTATCGTTCAACTGTTAATAAAGTGTTGTTATTTGTGTAAGAAACATTTCCTCATTCCCCTGAAGAGAGTTATTAATGCCGTGGCAGATTTAAAGTGATTTAAGTTATATCACAAATCTTCAACTTCGGATATCTCACCGAGAAACCCAACTTTAAATGTCTCCACAACGAGGGGCACAAAATTAAACACAGCTGCAAATGGCGCATCAACGAGGGCTCGAATGGGAATCCAACCAGGGACCTGTAAACCTGAATCGAACCAAGGACCACGAGAATGAGGAAAGTAATAAAAATCTTCAAAAGTGAGTACAGTTAAAATTTATATGTGAAAAGTGAATTAGTGATAATAACAATTAATGCTTTTAAGAAATAAGAAAATATTAAAATACCCAACAATGGCCAATAACGAAAATATAACTTGTAAAACTGTTAATATTGAAAACGAACAAATTAGTGAAGGCCAAGAAAATTTAATTTTGTGTAACAATGAAAATAATCAAACTAATGATACACCTCCTTGGGTAGCATTATTAATAAATAAATTAGAAAAGAATAGTGCAGAATTAAAGAAATTAGGAATGACAATTCAATTCTCAGTAGTAAATTAGAAGCTAATGTAACTAATCTTAGCAATAAATTAGAAAAGAACAGTGATGAATTAAAAGAAATTAGGAATGACAATTCGAATCTCAGCAATAAAATTGATACAAATATTTCCAATCTTAGTAAAGAAATTAAAGAAAATAACTTGAAACTAGATGAAAAATTAGAAAGCATTAGGTTAGAATGCAAACAAAACAATTCTAAACTGGAAAAGAGAATAGTTAAATATAGCCAAAGATTGTAAAAATGAGATAGAAAAATGTAATGAAAAGATTGATGAAACTCATAATCAAATAGAAACATCTTTGATTGAGGTAAGGCAAAGTTGCCAAGATAAAATCGAAGAATTAGGAACTAAAGTCGAAGATAGACTAAAAATTTCCGAAGAAAGTGTTATCTTAGGTAATGAAGAACTTCAATCAAAGATAACAAATGAAGTAATTATTATAAAAGAACAAGTTGAAGGATGGATAACTAAGATTGTTGAACTTGAAAACAAATAGTGTCAAAAACTAGTGAAAAGGAGATTGAGGTTATGTCAGGACATTCTAGTAATGTTAATAATGATCCTCCTTCTAGCAGTAGTAGTAAAAATGTATGTAAAATTCCTGCTAATCTTTTAGGGGAAATTAACTTACCTAATTTTGGTGATACTGTAGGCCAAAGCCCTACTGATTTCATTAGGGAAATTGAAGAATACTTCGAAATCAAAGGAATAGAAGACAAGTTCAGAATGTTCTTCATAAGAAAAAGTTTAAAAGACAATGCAGAGTCTTGGTTTAAGATAGCTTGCCATGATTCAATGACTTATCAAACATTTAAAAATGCTTTCTTAGGTTACTACTGGGGACCAGAAAGACAAAACAAACTTAGGTTAGACCTAACTAGTGGAAAATTCTCCAACAATGGTAAACAAGGTTATCTTAATTATTTCTTGGAGAAGGCAAAAATGGCATCATTGTTACAGCCTCCAATAGATGAGAGAACTTTAATTTCTATGTTATCGCATCACTTCCCAGATGAGATTAGATATCATTTGATAGTAGCCAGACCACAAAATGTTTCTGAAATGTTAGAGTTGTTAGCTCTACTAGAGAATAAAAGAGAAGTAGATAAATGTAGTAAAAGAAATTTATTTGGGGAAGGGGCAGAGCCCTATAATAAGAAAGGTAATTTGTAACTAAAAGAAATGATGAATATCATAATGAGAATAGAGAAAGAAGTTTCAAACAGGCAACAATAATAATAGGTTTGTTCAAAATAGAAACAGCCCAAATAAAAATAGGATGACTAATAATTATAGTAACAATAACCAGAATGGATGGTTCAAACGTAATGAAAATAGGAATGACAGACAAATTAATTATATGGATGTTAACAGAGTAGGAGAAAATAGAAATAGGTATTGGACTTCTCCCTGTAGAGGTAAAAGAAGAAGGAATACCTATGGTAATGAAAATAAAGGGTATTTCCAACGACAACAAAATTGTCAAATTAATGAAACTAGTGATAGGACAGAGCAAAATAGAATAGACTCTGTAACTATTCACAACCAAAGTCAAGATATACCTAGTAATGAAAATGACCACGAAGTAAATCACAGGATACCTCATGCTTTAAACGCATAGAAGGTACATTAAAGACTCCGCAATGTACCTCAATCGTTATGAACTTAGGGGTCCAAAATAGATGCTTTGATAGGTTTCAAAATTTAGAAATCGTACCAGCAAATATGAGAGGAGATAGTAAGTTATGTACCTCAAGACAGCGAGATAGCATAATATTGAATAATCATTTGAATATTTATAAGAATCAGGATACTATGCCTGTTACTAATAAAGAATTAAATGTCATAGGACGACCACCCAAAATTAAAGTAAATATTTTTAACAATGATGTTACTTGCATAGCGGATAGTGGCTGCTCAAACACAACAATAGATCAGAAATTTTATAATTTCTTAGTCAACAAAGGGAATAAGATAATGACTGTAAGAATATGTGGAGTGTATTGTACTCTTGCGATAGGCAAGAAGAAACTGCCAATTAAGCTTCAGTGCCTTCTAGATTTACATATCGGAGGATATTACTTCAGTGCAATATGTTTAATTTCTCCATACTTGTCTTGTGATATGTTAATAGGCTGCGACCTGTTGGAGCAATATAATGCCATAATAAATTTTGAGTGTAAGAATATTTCCTTATATAATGAAGATAATGTGAGAGTCGTCATCCCATTTGATAATGAATATGAGGAGAATAAGAATCTAAGTAAGAGGAGAGTGACATTGCTGAAGAACACATTTTTATAGAGAATATTGTTGTTCATGAGGAGAGGGAATTGGTGAATGGCCGTGGATGCCAAATGCAAGATAATATTGCAGTTAATTGTACTTCCGACAAAAGTGTCGAGGGCGAAGAAAGCCTTACTAATGAAAATGGTTGTGCTGACGATTATGTCGCATGTAAATGTTGTGATTTAGAATGTGTCTCTTGCAATACTGAGTATGATGAAATCCCTCTATTATATTGTGTGAGTGACGAACTTGAAAAAAACATCTGTGAAATGATAAAGGAAAAAGTTAAAGACACTCATGGCATAAACAATGAACAGAAAGGCATGTTGTATGACATCTTAATGAAAAATAAGAGTTCTTTTTCTTCGAAGCCGGATTGTGCAACTGTTTTAAATATTCCTTTAAAGTGATGGAACATCCACCTATAAATATTAAAAGTAGACCCATCCCTATTGCTATCAGAGAGCAGGCAGATCAAATGATAGATGACATGTTAATGCAAGGAATAATACAGAAATCTGATTCTCCTTACGCCAACCATATTTGCTGGGTGCTAAAACCTAATGGCAAAATTCGCCTGTGTTTAGACAGTCGTAGGACTAATTCTTTCACTGTCCGGGATAATTATAGGCCCGAGACAATTGAAGCATCTATAGCAAATATGAAAACAGGTAGATTTATTAGTTCTATTGATTTAACTTCTTCATTTTGGCAGATAGAACTAGACCCCAAAGTTCGGCCCTATACAGCATTTTTACATAATAAATTTAGAATTTATGTGTATAAAACAAAGTTATTGTTCATAGTGACCACATTTCACTAAGTTTTATAAGTAAATGTAGATTATCCAATAATAAACTGAGTAGGATGATCATGGAAATAATTTCCTATGATATTGAAATAAAACACACACGAAGGAGAAACAGAATGTGTTTGCTGACCTCCTGTCTAGATTGAAAAGTGTTGGGAAAATACCTGAAACTGTACATACTCCTAAACACGAAGTAGTAATGTTTAATGTAAAACTGTATAGAGACAAAGGATTTTCATTGTTGATGAAAAACATTGTTGAGCATCAAAAATCTGATATAGAGTTACAACGATTGAAGTATAGTGCGAGAGATATAAATAATGATGACAAAAATGGAATTGATTGTAATATGAAAATCGGTATAAAGGATGACATTCTTTACAAATTACATGGGAGAAATGTGAAAAAATGGAAAGTTATAATTCCTAATAATATGGAAGTTCCACTATTTAGAACTTTTCATGTCGGCTTAAATCATGCAGGTTGTGAAAAATTAGCTCTCAACATAAGTGAATTTTTTTATGTTAAACATTTAGATAAAAAGTTGAGAAAGTTTACTTCTTCATGCATAACTTGTCAAAAAGCCAAATGTATGAACGTAAAATATGATATAGTTCCACAAAACATATTAAGGAACAAAGTAAATAAGCTTAGTAGTAATGGATACTCATGGAGAAATGCCTACTACTCAATTTGGTTACAAGCATATTCTTGTATTATCTGATGTATTCTCAAAATTTGTAAAAATATATCCATTAAGAAGTGTAAATAGCAGAGCTTGCCTAGGTAAAATTGTGAGAGATTATTTACCTAATTATGGACCTATTGATGCACTACTTAGTGATAATGCCTCAGTGTTCTCAAGTCCTAAGTTTAAAGATAAACTTACTGCGATAGGAATTAAATTGTACCATTGTAGTAAATATCACCCAAAAAGTAATCCCTGTGAGAGAGTTAATAGGGAAATTACTACAAGTTTAAGAGTTTTGACCCATCATAAACATTCTGACTGGTTTAAACATATCAGCGTCATAGAGAATGTTATGAATCATTCAATTAATGTCAATACTGGGGAAGCACCCATATTCCTAATGACAGGTAAACAACCTGACAGGTTAATTGCTAATTTGCCATTACCTATCATTGATAAAAGTCAAATCCCGGAGACATCCGAGGAAATATGTAAAAGAGTTATTGAAAGGTTAGAATGTCGCGCAGAAAAGCGCAACAATAAGGTTAAAAGACATAAAAGGAAGTGGAATCCCAAAGTTGGAGACAAAGTTCTCATAAGGGATATTTCATTATCCAATGCTTTAAAGAAACAATATCATAGGATGAACCTATTGTATAAAGGTCCCTATGAAATATTTAAAAATTTTAATGATACTACATATGAGCTAAGAGAAATAGATACTAGAAAAGAAATTGGAAAATATTCCAAAGAACTGTTGAAACCATTTCAGACTCCTATTAATTAGTTGTAGCTGGTGACTTCAAATAGTCCAAAGTGTATTTAAAATATTGTATGTAAATTTTGTAAAATTAATACTTCTATTTCATTATGTAACATGTATTTATTATAATTGTGATGTATTACATTGTATTGATTAATACAGATGAATCTTGTATAGAAAGAAACTTGATATTTGGGGAAAGTGATTTATTTTAATTTAGCCTCACACTTAGTTGTAGCTAAGATTAAAATAAATCAGGGGCAATTTAAAACCGGATATTATCCCCATATAAAAATAATAAGGGTTTTTGTTTTGTTTATAATTATATTTATTTATATGAAGAATGGACATAAGATTGATTTATAGAATTCAAATTTTTTTATAAGTATATAAAAAAAATAACTGGTCAATATAAACTGTTAATACAGTTAGATGTTTTATAACTGATGCAGTATGTAAAATACTTCAAATATTCAAATTGATAATTTTTATAAAGAAATAAATGGGATTGGTGGAATTGGATAGAAGTTAACTTGAGAATATTCCTTCCTTTTCTGTTGGACCAATCAGACCATAGAGGTTATAACTGAAATAACAAGATGGCTACAATACTTGAAGATGGTCGGTCATGTTCAGCGACTGCTCCTTAAAGAATAAGGAAATAATGGTTTATTTATTGATGTTGGTAGAAAGAAATAGTGTTAAAAGTATGAAAGATTATATAGTGATATAATAGTCATCCATCTTGGTGAAAAACAGTTTCTAAGTGAAAATAATGAATAATTACTGGATTGACCGTTAGCATTCGTCATCCGTTAAATACATAAAATAGTAATCTTCTAGAAATGAAAAATATCAACCTAAGCCGGAATCTTTTGGAACTTTTAAATTACAAGATTCATCTTGACCAAAGTGAGAGTTTTAAATAAACTAACTTATCGTTCAACTGTTAATAAAGTGTTGTTATTTGTGTAAGAAACATTTCCTCATTCCCCTGAAGAGAGTTATTAATGCCGTGGCAGATTTAAAGTGATTTAAGTTATATCACAAATCTTCAACTTCGGATATCTCACCGAGAAACCCAACTTTAAATGTCTCCACAACGAGGGGCACAAAATTAAACACAGCTGCACCACTCAACCAGGTTTAAAAAAAATACAAAAGAAAAGTCTTAAATCTAAATTACAATATATATATATATATATATATATATATATATATATATATAAACGATTACAAGTTATGAATACAATACAATTAATATTTATAATGTATTTTGATTTACTATGGCTGCTGGCTTCACGTTCACATATGTTATTTATAGAGGTGGATGATCATCTAGTCAGTATAGGGGTGACGTGGCCAGCATGTCGGGTTCCCAGCCGTTATGGCTGGTTTTCCCAACCTGGAGCTGCTATTTATTTTAGCTATCAAATTTCCTCAAGATATTGGGTGATACCGATCCAATAGTGGCCGAAATTCCATAAGAAAATTTCTTCCCCACGGGAACTCGAACTAGAGGTAGTCCCGTACTTGTGTACTAAGGCATTAAGCCTTAAACCAATCGGCTACGTCGCGGTTACTGTTTTTGTCATGTAGCTCAAATGAATGACAATATAAATCATATATATGTATATTTTTTTTTATTGAGAACCCTTCGTAGAAAATATAATTAGGAATACCTAGGTGCGCCGTAGCCGAGTGGTTAAGGCAAGAAGCCTTGGCACAGAGCTACGGGACTTGCGTTGGTTCGGGTCTGCTTGGGGGAAGAAATTTTCTCATGGAAATTCGGCCAGTATGGGACCGGTGCCCACCCAGCATCGTGATGCATATGGGTAGCTACAATAAGTAGCGACTCCAGGTTAAGAAAACCACCTATAACGGCTGGGGGACCCGACATGCTGACCTCATGTCACTCCTACACTGGCTCGATGATCGTGTAGTTCTGTGATTAACACATGTGGATGTGAAGCCAGCAGTCGGCAGGTAGGCCAAGGCCTTGTAAGTTATAGGCTTGTCGCCCTTGGAGTGGAGAGTAGGTGTAGGCTGCATGAGAGGATAATATTTGGGTAGATTTTAAGGAACTGTATCAAGAACCTATGAATAATTTATCCCTAAAAATTTTAATTGCAAAACTGCAAGAAAGCAGGGAAGATCTAAATGTTTAAGGAGGGATTGAGTGAAAGATCGGTACATTCATTGGTAGCGACCGAACTTGATACTAATCATCTTATGGAACTGTATAGTCCCGCGCCGTAGCCGAGCGGTTAAGGTAGGAAGCCTTGGCGCAGAGCTACGGGACTTGCGCTGGTTCGAGTCTCCATGGGGGAAGAAATTTTCTCATGGTATTTCGGCCAGTATGGGACCGGTGCCCACCCAGCATCGTGAGGCAATTGGGTAGCTACAATAATTAGCGGCTCCAGGTTGAGGAACCAGCTATAACGGCTGGGGGACTCGACAAGCTAACCACATGTCGCCCCTACACTGGCTGTTGATCATCTACCTCTGATTGACACGTGTGGATGTGAAGGGCCAGAAGCCGGCTGGTAAAAGGGCAAACCGCTGAAAAGTGGAAAAGACCCTCAATCGGAATGGAACTGTATATCGGAGGTAAGGACTGTTTCAATTAACTAAAGATGAAGGTCAGTGGATAAATATGGTGAATGCGATATTGAACCTTCTAGTCCCGTAAGCCATATATTTAATTTATTCTTAAGCTTACGTAACTACGCTCTCTAATATCCCAGATCGTTAGCGTCAGAATGAGCACATATCCCTTGTTTCAGATTTGAGGTTCTTTTATGTGTTGATACTCTACCATAAGGAACCCACGGTTTTACTTGCCTTCCGAAGAAAGTCATATGACTGCTAGGAATCTTATATATTTCCGTCCACAACCCTTCAAACTGCAGGCGAACAGTCTATGAATCCACTATATATTTGATAAACTTATTTACTATGCCAAAGGAATATGTAGAGAACCCAGAGACTACTATAGTTAAGATGGTTGAATCACTTTATTATAGGAAGATAATTTAAATTATAAATGACTATTTAACTCATGCCCCAAATTGGAGTCAATGACCAATCACATTTCAATGATTTTTTATTTACAACCAATCACAGTCGTGTTTCGCCTCGAATTTATCAACTGAAGTTTATCATATTAAAGAAAGTATCGCCTTTTTAACATTCTGAATAGGCCATATCATTATTTCCCAAAAAACTACTCTAAGAAATACGGCTAGCAGATTGTATATAAAGTGCATGAATGTCAGCGGGAGATAATACAAAAACATTTCTAGCAATTGATTATACCACAAAAAAAAAGAACCACTGTTTGCACTTCCTTAAACGAATTATTTTCCAGGAAATGACATTGCAGAAAAACATAATTGACATATTTACATCATAGGACATCAGAAATTAATTAATGCCTATAATGTTGGTTATAAATTTCTCCACTAGGGTACATTCTACAATATTGCGATACTTTGGCAATAAATAATATGATCTGGTTGCAGTGATGAACAAAAGAAGCAAATGAAGCGTACCAATCGTATCTAATTTGTTTTCAAACATCGCCGTTAACATTAGATATATAAGTAGTTTAAAATAACTATAGTTAAATAATGATTTGTGAGTAAACAGCTTAATTTTATTCGTTAAATAGCCCTAACAAATGCCACTCTTGATTTCCAAATTCTCTAGATAAATTCACTCCTCACTTCGTGAGTCGATAATTTGGAAATCACTCGTGCGTGGCATTACGTATGATAAATGATAATTTACAAACTTTATTTTTTTCACTTCGATAAGATTATTTTTTAACATACGTCAATAAAAATTTTCTCATATTGACAATAGTTATAAAAAAACTATGGTTCTTGGAAGATAATTACATTTATCCTGTGTAATTAGTGGAGTCACACGTAATTAAGTTAATATATTTGATAATAAACAGATATTGGAAAAGTAAAGTCTCTAAAAAGAAAATGTAAAACTCATAAAAAGCACTCCACGCTTTTGATGGTAAGATTATTTTCTTTTTGTTGATAACTAGTTTTATTCTATATGTGTTGAAGATGATTTTTTGTTGGCCACTTTATTTTATCCCAAGCGTGTTGGAAATTAACATTATTTTTCATTTTTTAGTTCGGTTCCTAATAAAGCGTGTTTTACTTTTTAAAAATATTGTTTATTTTTTAGTTTTAATATTTTACAGAATAAGATAAAAATGTAAATATCTTTATATAAATAGGTCGCTGGTTGAAATCCGGCTGGGAGGGTTTTTTTAGAACAGTATTACTTTTAGCTCATACTACAATAGTATCGAATTTAAAGATATTTACATTTTTATCTGATTCTGTAAAATATTAAAACTAAAAAAAAATAGTTTAAAAAAACTAAAACAACACGCTTTATTAGAAAACCGAACTAAAAAATGAAAAATAATTTTAATGTCGAACACGCTTGGGATAAATAATTTTACCATCAAAAGCGTGGGGTGCTTTTTATGATTTTTACATTTTCTTCTTAGAGACTTTACTTTTACCAATATCTGTTTACTATCAAATATATTAATTTATAAAGAGCACCCCACGTTTTTGATGGTAAAATTATTTATCCCAAGCGTGTTGGAAATTAAAATTATTTTAAATTTTTTACTTCGGTTTTCTAATAAAGCGTGTTGTTTTAGTTTCTTAAAACTATTATTTATTATGTTTACTTGGATAAGTTAGAAAAATATATCGTAATTATTTTTAAACACCCCGTGCAGATTACGCGGCGTTGCCCTGGAATCTACTTATCCCGTTCTTCTTGGCATTAATGAGCTAAAAGACAAAAACCGGTTATTGTGAGTTGTTCGATAAAGTTAGATACATGCTATCGCTGATTTTTTTTAGATATCCAATTTTGTATACATTAATTTAGGCAGCATAAGCCATGTAAGCATCCAAAAAGCGACTTATTTAGTACACCGGTGCCTCTTTTTTTAAACTCCAGCCCTATAGTATGTACGGTAATATGTTATATGCCTAACGTTAATTGTCCCAGAAAAATTCTATAATTGATGGTAAAAAAACCCGTTGAAATCAGTTGAGTAGTTTTTGAGTCGATAAAGGACGGACAGACAGACTCTCACTCATTTTTATATAAAAACTATTTATCCTGTTTTCTTATTTTAGTGGAAACATTAGGTATGCGTTTTTTCTTGGAATTAAAGGAAAGGGAAAATTCCATTAACTAGCCTGGCAGTGCTGCGCCATCTCCAATCCTCAGAGGGTATAAAGGTCACAACGCAGCGGTCAGGTCATATTTTAATTGTTAAAAAGTGAAAACTGGGTAACTGGAATAGGGATTTCATTTGTGACCTGCCAATGGAGTTTGCCTTTGGTATAAAAACTCGACTCTACGTTTCTGTCACATGCGTCAGATTATTTATTTATTTTTTTTTGTTGAAAGGCTTTTCAATGTTGTAATATGAAGGGAATTTGTAATCGTGTAAAATGTTTCATACATGAAAAGCAGTTGAGGGAGAAAACTATTAAATTCTGTTACCTCTATTTACTACCTAGCCTTTCAATATTGGTTTTAAGTATTTTTAATTATTTTGAAAGATATTTGTGTGTGTTTAACTAGCAATCTCAGAATGATGAACTAACCCAGAACTCAACTACCACGCCAAGAAAGTTTTACCTTATCTACTGATTATTGGTGAGATGTCTAGCTATTTTGAAAATTTAAAGTAAATATGACACTTACTACAACTACAATGGCATAACAACCCAATGTTGGGCCTTACCCTCTCCTTTGTTAGGAGTTACGCCTACTGGACCAAGTTAATTTAGTTAGCTTATTTCTCAACGATGTCTAATGGTATGCGGCCAACATACCGACATCTTGAGGCAACCAAGGTATTACTAAGTCGGTAAATTGTGCTAAATTTTGTTTAGAGGTCTCTTTATTCAGACTTAAGGATCTTTTACCAGCCTGAAAATCTTCAGACTCGGAACCCAAGCCTCTCCCGGAGGACTTGGTCCTTCGATTTTTCCATCCTATAAGAATACATCAGTCCACCGCTGTGGTCTCGAGGTAGCGTGCTGTCTTGTCACGGAGCGGGCCCGGGTTCGTTCCCCGGTCGGGGCAGTTTTTCTGGGCGAGGTTTTTATCGGGGTTTTTCCTCACCTGGAAGACAAATGTCAGGAAAACTTTAAAGCCCAAACGGTCCCCGAAATCATATGGTCATCATCATCATCATCATCATTCACCGGTGTGGAAAGCAACGGGAAGCTACCACGCCTACAATTCTCTAGTAAAGCTGCAAGCATAGCAAGGATCTGCGCTTGGGCAGAATTACTATGCATGGATGGAAGAATCCATTGACACCGGGTTTGGCCCTCGGGACCAGAGGCAAGGAACATAACCATTATTCCACCACGACCGACAAAGATAGCCTTACACTTCAAATTGTTTTCGTGTGTTAAATTTAATCTTCTGCGAGACTATGGAGAAAGAAAATTAACAACTTTTGTACAAAACTCAAGGTTTTTGGTTGCTGTACTATTGCCGATGTAGTATAGCAGTAATATCGTTGAATAGTCCGCGTTCGATATCCGATATCCGGCCGGTACAACTTTTCTGTGAGTTTCCCCCCCCCCCTCCTTTATAAGAAAACGTATGACACTTTAAGGCACAAATAGTCCGCGAATAACATCTGAACATCATGATCATCCATATTGTATTCGTCTTGCTTATTATGATAGCACGGGTGAATCGAGTATCTTGCTGATCACTCATTCTGGGAGACCCTCCGTGTCCTTTTTTGGGGAAGAAAGTATGTATGTGATAAACAGTTTAAAATCCTCTCCAGTAGGTGGTATCCGTTTAAGATCAGGGTGGCGTGGAGCACGTAAGATAGGCCGCACAGATATAGGATAAACTAAGGTAAGGAACTTATAAAAATACTATTGGCGAAACGATAACTGGGATATGTCCAGTGAGAAGTCTTCATAACAGCGAGCTACATGATTTTTATGGGAAATAGGCAAGACAATTGAGATTCGTAGAGACTGTGGTAGGCAGGACATGTGATACGAATGGGATTGAGAGAGGGACATGGAAATTTTGTTTTGGAAACCAGAGGGAAGCACCAAGTAGGTAGGCGAGGAATGAGGTAAGAGAATAATATTACACAAGGAATGATTGGTAAACATTAGCTCAGAATAGAGATGTATGGAGAGGTATTGCTAGTGAGTTCATTATGTGCAGTAAGCATATCAGCCTCGATACGTAACTAGATATATGTGTAAACTGCTATATAATTTGTTCCATTTAGAGTATGTGTTTGAATTTCCGGTATAGAACTCAAGATTGCTCTTTGTTCTGCTTGATTATTAGAACACCTTCCATGTACTGTAGTTTGTATGAGCAGAGCGATTACTGTTTCTTGTCTAAAGATAGCTGCAGCTGCTTCCACCCTACGCTCCAATTTTGATTCTGCCAGTCTGTCTGTACAGGATATACTGTACTCTGCCTCGGTATCTGTCTGATTTGTTCGACAGTGCAAGTGTGTTAGCTATAGGCCTGATCAACTCTGTATAAATGGGGGACAAAAAAAAAATTGCAGCTAACTTTATTTTTAATTTCCAATTTTAAATAGTTAAATAATTTAAAAATAAAAATTAGATTGATGCAAAAAAAGTACTTTTTTTTTTTTTTTTTTTGGAAACTTGGTTTGTTCTTTTCAGATTCTTAAGGAGCTAACTACGCATGTGTAGGAAATGGTTGTTGAGGATCATTATTTTGAATATTTGGTTCATGGTGAGAATGAACAAGGTTTTCCATTTAAGAAATACATTATATGAAAGATTAAAATATTAAAATGCGAACCTGATATCTCAGTCATCTCAATTATTAAATTTTCATTTCAATCACTTCATCAGTCAAATCACTTTGAATGCCTTTCAGAAACATATTCCATCTTCAACATTTAAAATATACGGTACTGAAATTTAACAGTTTAGACTGCGATGGGCAGGACACGTGGCACGAATGGGGAATGAAATAGGGGCATGGAAGCTTCTTATTGGAAAATCTGAAGGAAAACGCCAACTGATAGACCAACAATGAGATGAATGAGTAATTTTAACCATGATTCGAGGTAAGTAGATTATACAGGGAATGATTGGAAAACGTTAGCTCAGAATTGGGATGTATGGAGAGTTCATGTCCGCGCGGCGAATAAATCTAAGGTTCGATAGTGTCAGTGAGTTAGTTAGATAAATGCTGAAGATGGAATATGTTTTTAAAAGGCCCTCGAAATTATTTGACTGACAAAGTGATTAAACTAAAATTTAAATTAGTTGAGGACGACCGAATTCTCAGACATGGGTTTTTATTATTTTAACTTTTACCTAGTAACATCAGCTCTGGTTCTTAATGAATTTTATAACTATTGTTCATATATCATCATCATGATCATCCGGTATCATGGCAGCTGCCGCCGTCTTCCGGAATCCAAACGCCATTCCTCTCTGTCCATCCATTGATCTTCCTCCAATCCTCTGATATTTTTAGCTGCTTGTATCCCTTCTATCCAAGTTTTCTTCGGTCTTCTTCTCTCCTCCTTTCCATTGGGATCCATTCCATAACAATATTAGGCAATCTTTGCTCTGGCATTCTTTTGACATAGCCATATCACTGTAATCTTTTCATTTCTATAATGTCTATGATGTCCGGCTCCTCTTGTACACCCATAATATCCCTTATTTCTTTATTTCGTATTCTATCCATTCTAGATATTCCAGCTGATATTCTTAAAACATCCATTTCTGTACATATAACGTATCAAGTAAAATTGATGCTTTCACATTTTGCATATTAAAACTAAGCAGATGTTTCACAACATTAATATGAATTGATAGATTTATAGATGTTTTGAAATATGCCTTAATATAAAGTAATTTATAGTGAATTACCTTAATTGGTATTTTGCTAACACAGGAAGTTTTTATCTGTTCCGTGCGTTGGGATGCGTGCAATTTCCTTGCTTGCTTCTTTTCTAAATGGCTAAAATATGACAGCAAGCGGGAGGGGCTACTCCACCGATCCCACGTAGTAGAGGAAAACCCTGTGATTTGTGGACAATAAAAACATCATAAAAAGAAGTAAGATTAAAGCCGGAACAGAGAGCCATCTTCCTTCTCTACACCCCCATTTTTCCGTCTCCCCATTTTATTTTACTTTTTGGGTTTTTATGGGTTTCAACACACGGACCGACATAGTGTGGAGAATAACGCCAAGTTGAACAAAAAAAAATTCCTTCAGGCTACTTCCTATATACTAGTCCTTCTGTAGTCTTTCAACATCTTGCGTTTCCCTGAACTAGGGTTGCGTAAAAGAATGTCATTTCGCTTCCATAAGAAGTCGATGTCAAATGAAATAAGTTACTTCAAAGGCGTGGTTTTATGTGCCTCTTTCGAAAAGGGGAGAGTTTATTTAAAGTATCAAATGAAAACGCTTTGCTATAATTGCTATAGATGACGAAACAAGCGTACCCTTAACTCTTGCTTTTCTGAAACGACAGCTGTAAAACGATGTTGTATATCAGAAGAAATTCTGATCAAAGGCAAAACTCAGCCGTGTTTTTAACTTTTACGCATGGTATAAGAACTTTGTTAATCAAATTTCGTCATGTTTCATGGGCACCCTCTTGCTTTCGGAACTCTCAAACACTGCTGTTAATAGTCGTCTGAAATTGCTAATTTTCCGAAGTTATCACATTAGAACATGACAACTGTGGCATAAAATTAAACTGTGTCCAAACGTCCGGTGTCATCTGAATTAATAACATCCATCCATAGTAATTCTGCCCGAGGGCAGGTCTTTCACTGCATCATAGATAGCATTTTTATGCTATGCTTTGCAGCTTTAGTAGGGAATTATATGTGTGGTAGCTACGATCCTATATAATAAAACATTTGAGTTAGATAATCTTCGTAAATTTACAATATTGAACTAACTGCCCTTGGTTTTACGCTTTTTACGATATATTTGTATGCTACGTGATCTTTATGGAAATCCAGATATAATAAGTACAGTTAAGTCTCCCAGATTACGATGGGCAGGGCATGTGGGACGGATGGGGATGAAAGAGGGATATGGAAATTCCTCGTAGGAAAACCAGAGTGAAAGTATCTAGCAGATACGCCAAGAATGAGATGGGAGAATAACATTGATTTGAGGAAAGTAAAATATACAGTTGATGAATAGAATACATTAGCTTTTATGATAGGGATATTTGAAGGGCTTACGTCTGCGTTCCTACGAACCTATGGGTTCGAGAGTTTCATTGAGTTACACTCTAATTCAACCCAGCAAGTTACTACAGACCTTATTGACTACGCCCTACCTACAGAGGGTAGATGTTGCCAAACTCATAATAACGGTATTTGTTGTTAAGGAGGGGTGGAGCAGCAAGGTTAGCAGTACTTTCTGCAAATCTATGTAGGCCTACTATACATTTAAAAAACATAGATTTTCTTTTTACAGATCCGCAATAACAAGTAGTAACTGTTTTTTTTTCTTTGAGAGGGGGTGGCTTGGACGGTTACAACTTACAACTCTGTACCTGCTGTGTTACAATCTTCAGTTATACAAGGTTTTCTCTAAAAAAAATACTGTTAAAATGGCAACCTAGTTCCCTATTCCAAAAACACAGTAACTTCCTGTGTTGAATCTGAGTGTAGTAACAATAGTGGATAAAATTATTTTTATACATAGCGTATGAGATAGTAAAGGGATATATGGTACTAACATTTTTTTTTCAAAATATAAATAAGCAAGTATTCCGAATTCTCTCGTAGCTATTCGATCCCCGATTGGGAAAATTTTAATTCCTATTTGTCTCACTCAGCATTTTTATGTAATAAAAAATAAGATTGCAATAAAGATAGTATATATTATTCAACTGTTCATTTGTAACTAAGATAAAAGACAGAAGTCTTACTGCTAATTACACTATTTAACTGTTTATATGTGAAACCAAAACAAAAGATAATTATATGTCTAACTTCTCGTTATGCTAATGTTGCATATCTTACCTTTTAGTACATACATATCCTGATTCAGCTCAAAGCGGTTCGATCTCTGATCGGGGAAAAAATTATTTTTCGTTTTTTTTAATCTGTAAGGCAATTTCGGGAACCTTTAAGGTCCAGAAATTCCACGACACACCATTTGCCATCTTAATCATCCTACCAAATTCACCTTGTTCACAATGAATGTTCGAGTGAATGGTGAGTCTTGTTTTAAATTTTCGTGCTGTCTCAAAGGTGGCTCTGTATTGAGCTGATCCCCCGTTCGGGGAATCCTTCCATGTCACAGTGTGGACAGAAAAGTTCGTAGTTCCTGTGTGATCCAAAGTTTATAATGCTCTCCCGACAGGTCATGTCACTGTAAGACCCGGGTGTCATGACTGTCATGAGACATGTAAAAACATCTAAATGGAAGAGATTAAACTAACAAGCGAACTGACAACCATGGCATGCCGAAACCTAACTTGAAATTTTTCCTAGGAAAGTATTGTGATGTACAAGCCCGTGTCCAAAAATATCTGCCTTTTTAACTTCAAGGCAGTAAAATCCAGCACTAAATCTCTCATTTAAAATACAGGGAACAAATACAACTCATCACTTGATGGATTGGATAACCCTCACACCTGACATCCTCGCCAGAACCGCCTAACTCAACACCGCATTTAAGTCTAGCAGGGCCATCCAACTAATACGAGAAGCAGATTACCATTGCTGGTTATTGGCTTTGATTTCTGTGCCTTGCAGTTAAAAACGGAAGATATATTTTTGGGCATTGCCTTGGTACATCACAACTCTGGGAGAAATTTCAAAGTAGGTTTCGGCATGCAACGGTTGACTGATCCCTTGTAAGGAAAAAAAATAACGAAATCATTTCTACTCGTAATAAAATGCTTTTCTAAAATCAATAGTAATTATGAAAATAAAGTGGGTTGAATTGTAAGGCGTGATTTCTCACGACTGAACCGTGAGATATGCTATCCTGGGAGATTGTAAGTGTTAAAACATCCTTAAATCTTGGTGTGTTTAATACTAATACGTTACAGTTGCTTAATGCTAGATGGGCGTCAACCAATCTGAAGTTAGTATTAATGGTAGCAATAAATCTCTGCCGATTACTGCTACAAGGGAGGGATGAAAAGGCGTCTGATTATAAGTTTGGTGCAATCCTCCTGATTGTTTAACGACACTTAAGTACTCGGATTGGATTTTCAGACTTATAAATGTACTATTTTAACTGTTGCTTTTACTGTCTGTAAAATCCTCAAGGTTATGCTACAAATCCTACACAACGTGTTGTTTATTGTCTCTACTCCCCCCTTTTTTTAAGTTGGGTCACCCTTCAATTACGAATAGTTAACTGTGAAAGGAATGGGCGTGTCAAATGGATGAAATATAGAGATAGTTTGTCCGGACCTGATCATAGCTTTTAGTCTACTTAAATTACTGTTAGGCAGAGAAATTTATAGACTGATCAGATCTGTTTGTTTTATTCAAGTACGGTTTAAGATTACATAATTGCTTCCTGTCCATTCATTGTTGCTCAGAACTAATTCAGATTTGAATGTACATCTATGGACTAGTTGTTTGATTACTTTCCTATGTAGATAGCTTAAGTGCCGGTATTGTATACTTTGTATTTTATCTGACTGGAAAATAATTTTATGCCCTTTTACAAATCTTTATAATGAGACAAATTTGTGGACTTTGTATTGGACGCTTAAATATATTGAAAATGATATATTTTTATTGGGGATGTTCTACACTACAGTAGTTTTTTGTTCAACTCAAAGTAATTTTATTCTTCTAAAAATTCCCGTATTATGTATTTTCTTCTGTCAAATCCATTCTATCCATACTACTGATCCCATCCATCCATTGTTCTTGCGGTTTTCCTCACTTTCTTCTGCCTTCAGCGTTTTTTTTATTTTGAGAATTTTCCTCATCATTGAGGGTTTTCTCCAACCAATCTTCGTAATTAACATAAATTTAAAAATACATAAATGACTAAGGACTTATAGACTATCAATTTGCAACAAACGTTAACAAATTTCCCTTAATTAAAGTTTTCCATCGTTCTCTGTGCTGTGTCTTCATCTGTTACACCAAATTTCCTCATTGAATTTTGAATGTTATTCTTCCAGGTTGTTTTTGGTCTTCATTTTCTGCTCCTTCTTTCAATTTTACATGCATAGACAGCCTTTGGTAGTCTTTCATCCTGCATTCTTGCCTTCAGCATTCCATTCTATAATCTTTTTCGGAATTCCTACTTCTCCCATTCTTTTAACGTTTCCAAACTAACTCAATTAAATTACTTCAAGAATATTCTTATACACGTTCATCATCTCTCTAATATTTAGTTTCTAATGTTATCTGACTTACACCAATATTCCATTTGTATATCCGCCAATTTACTTGCATGAGGCCTGTCTAATGCCAACATTTCGGGTGCATGTAACATTACACTTTGAACTAATGAATTAGAAATTTGTTATTCATTTTGTGTTCATTTACAATATTCTTGCTCCAAACAACTGAGTTCAGCACACCAATTATTTTTCTTCAGCCAATAATTTACTTGCATGTGGCCTCTCTAATGTCAACATATTACGAAAAATCTCTGGGTTCTTTGAATATATTAAAAATAAAGTACAGTAACTAACGTATAAACAATGTTAGTGTTTTATATCGTGTACATCTCACATCTGAAGCATTTATATTTGCGAGTAGGGCATGAAAAAACCTATAAATTATTGTTAAGATTGGTGTTAATTTATAATTGAGGTCGTTTGTGTGTCTACCTCTGTATCAGACTCAATACATTATTGAACTCTTGTTACAGCAGGTATATATTTATTAAATCGATTTAATTTGTCTTTTAGATATTGACTAAACAATTTTCTTTTATTTCTTGGTTAATAATGTTCATAGCTGACTTGGTGCCAAATTTGAATATTTAAAGAGCATTACTGTTCTTTCTACGTTACGAGAGTTGGGGTTAATAATAAGGATTTTATCTTAAGGATTTGCTGGGTTACATCATTATTATTTATATGCGCTGATGTGATAATTCATTCAATGAGGGATTCTCATGATATCCGTTTTATAGAGAATTTATCTTTTCAAATACCTTTACTTCGTCTTGTTTAGTAATTTCGAACTTTGCATTATGTGGAAAATCTAGTTTATTTTCAAAGAAACCTTACTATAAACGATTTTAGGCAATAAGAAAGGAATTCCGAGAAATTACAATGAAAAAATATGACTCCTTAATTCATTTTTAAAAGAAAATATTATGTATAGAATCTACGTTGTAATAATTATTATGTGGAAAATTTATCTTCTTTCAATAAACTCTCTCTGTTCTGTATCTGATAATTTGGTGAACGTAGTCAACAGATCAGAGTGGCTGACATATAGTTATCGACGCTGGACATACTATATGTCAGTTTCACACCTGTGTATTTTTCAATCTGTATCCTTATTTAAATAAATTATTTTGTTGTGGAAAGTATGAGGGTCATTTCATAAGTCATGACAATTATTTCATTAGGCTATTATTATTATTATTATTATTATTATTATTATTATTATTATTATTATGAAAAAAATATTAGGAAAAATAGAAGAAAAACATTTGAAATGGTATGGACATCTCATAAGAATGAAAGAAGAGAGAATATCAAAGAAGATCCTTAATTGGAAAGCTAATGGAAGAAGTGGAAGAGGCAGACCTAGAGAACGATGGATGGGTGGAGTGAAGATAAGTATGGAAGCTAGAGATTTGAGCGAAGAATTTGCTTTAGACAGGATCCTCTGGCGACAAATCACTTTGGGTTGAAGGAGAAACACTGTATTGTGGAATATTCCTAAATAAGAAGAGATATTATTATTATTATTATTATTATAAATAAGAAATGGAGGAAGTTCTAATTATAGGTCATCTTGTATTCAGTCTTATTTCCCTTCAAATACGGTGTTCCCTAAGAACAATGTTTCTATCATTGACGGTTTCGTACACAATTCAGTTCATATGGCGGTTAAAAGTATTACCACGGTTTGTTCTATAGACGGGAGTCTACGGTGTAATGTCTTATGCAAGTTTGTTTACAATACAACTGGAACTTATCTCGGAATTAGTATAATAGCTAGTTCCCTCTGAAGTTTCCTTCAGGATAGCTGAATCAGTTTTGATAGGTAGGAGTCTCATGCGGCAAAGTGAATGATAAGAGAGGCCGTGTGGCTGAAACTACCTGAACCTATTGTCAAACTTCAATTGGGTGAGATCTCCGACTTTTATGACCGATTCGTTTGTCTTAACTAACTACACTAAGACGTAACACCTTGTTATAAAGATTTTACCATTTTATTGGAAATATATTTCCGAGATTCATTTTATTCTCGAATTGGCCGCGGTGGACTAGTGGTTATATTCCTTGCCTCTGGTCCCGAGGGTTGCGGGTTCAAACCCGGCCGGGTCCATGGATTTTTTAGGACGGAAAAATCCAAGGAGAAAGTCCTCCGGGAGGGACTTTAGCCGTGAGTCCCGAGTCTGAAGATTTTCAGGCTCGTAAAAATCCTTAAGCCTGAATGAAAAGTCCTCTAAGCAAAATTTACCTAATTTTCCCGTTCTAGTACTACCTTGGTTTCCTAGATGTCAGTATGAGGCGGAACGCTGACCATGGACTACTCAAAATGACATCTATACGAAAACAAGTGTAACTAAATTAATATGGTTCAAATTATTCCCTGTAGGGGAGAGCGCCTAAATCTCTGTAAAGGGAAAACATGGGCTTACAATAATAAATTATTATTATTATTATTAAGAAAATGTTTTTTGCATGGCTACTACTTCCCTCCCCTACTCGGCAATGTTCCCTCCTGCCACATGCCTTAGGATTTACCAAGACGGCTATAGTTGCCAGAACTGGACTATACCTTCTAACAGAGGAGAGGCTGCGTTCCAACATTGAGCTGTTGCATCACACAGTGGTTATATTTTATTCTTTTTAGTAAACATCTATGATAGAAAAAACAAATGGTAGTTCTACTTACTTCTTTATACTATATATAGGAATTATTGGTTTAGCAGTGTTATTTCCTTTTAAACCGATAATCAATTGAACGTTCTACGAGAAAATATAAAACTACACTATTCAGGTGTTCTTTTTCACAATATGGAAATACATTGATATTTGAAATACGATATTTTAGGGATTCCCCCGTGTTTCTCCGACCCGGGGTTAATGCTGTACCAGGGGTTGGGAAGGTTAAACACCCCTTGAAATCGCATTCCATTTTCCACCCACAAACCAAACTACATATCATTGGAGGTTTGCCAACTACCATAACCGACTATCTCTTATTGTGAATCGATTGTGCTTTTAATAAAAATCCCTCACTTTTTCTAGTGTCCCTTTTCATTCTCTCTACCCTAGTGTGGTGGTGCCAAGTAGGACCGTCGGCTTTATACTAATTTAACTTATATTGAAGTAGAAACTTTTTTCTTTTGTTCCAAATTTCAATTAATTTTGAATTACATGTGAATTTAGGTGTCATCCATGGTTATATTTTTTCCATATACGGCACCGAATTCTTATTTATTTATTTTTTTGTGTTATAATGTTCTGAATAGATTATCTGAAAGTTCAGTTGCTCCCATTAATATTGGGGCATTTAATTTCTTACAAATAAACTCCATAGCGCGATGGCCCTAGAAGGCCCTTGGTCTACCAGCCGGCTGCTAGCCTTGTTCCTATATGTGTTAAAAGAGAGGTAGACGATAATTCAACCAGTGTAGGAGTGACATGTGGTCAGCATACGGGTCTCCAGGCATTATAACTGATTTTCTCAACCAGGAGCGGCTACTTATTTTTACTATCCAAATTCTTCATGATGCTAAATGGACACCGGACCCATACTGGTTGAAAATCCATGAGAATTTTTTTCTCCAAACGTCCCTATCCTGAGCTAATGTTTTCCAATCATTCCTCGTATATTCTACTTCCCTCAAATCACAATTGATGTTATTCTCGCATCTCATTCTTGGTCTACCAACTGAGTGTTTTCCTTGTGATTTTCCTACAAGAAGCTTCCGTGACCCTATTTCATTCTCCATTCGTGCCACATGCCCTGCCCATAGTATTCTACGATACTTAACTGTTCATATTATATCTGTTTTCCTAAAAATTTGATGTAGCTAATTGTTTTGTAATCTTCTCCACTCGCCAGTCTGTTCATCTCACATTGGTCTAAAATTTTCCTATAAACCTCCCACTTTCTTTGTATTTTTTTCTTTTCTTTTTATGTATAGTAGATTCGAGCTGTTATTCCTTTGTGTATATATTATTTCATTAGTTTAATTTTAATTGTATTTAATTTGATTGTTTTATTAGACATTATTTTCATTATTTTTCAGTTTGGCAGATAATTAATGGTTTAATATGTACTATTATTGTAATTGTTAGTATTTAAATGCATTATATGTTTGTCCTGGTTAGTGGAAGAGAAGGCCACATGGCCTTAACACCACCAGGCTAAATAAATCTATTCTATTGTATCTATTCTAAAATAAAATTTTATACTCGTAAATACAATAAAAGTCTACGGATCTGTAATTTTATTCTCAAATACTCATAATATTTTTTCTCACTCAAAGTAAGAGACCTTGTTTCGCATACATATAATATAACTGGACTGAATACTCATAATATTTTTCTCACTCAAAGTAAGAGACCTTGTTTCGCATACATATAATATAACTGGACTGAATACTCATAATATTTTTCTCACTCAAAGTAAGAGGACCTTGTTTCGCATACATATAATATAACTGGACTGAATACTCATAATATTTTTCTCACTCAAAGTAAGAGACCTTGTTTCGCATACATATAATATAACTGGACTGAATACTCATAATATTTTTCTCACACAAAGTAAGAGACCTTGTTTCGCATACATATAATATAACTGGACTGAATACTCATAATATTTTTCTCACTCAAAGTAAGAGACCTTGTTTCGCATACATATAATATAACTGGACTGAATACTCATAATATTTTCTCACTCAAAGTAAGAGACCTTGTTTCGCATACATATAATATAACTGGACTGAATACTCATAATATTTTCTCACTCAAAGTAAGAGACCTTGTTTCGCATACATATATATAACTGGACTGAATACTCATAATATTTTTCTCACTCAAAGTAAGAGACCTTGTTTCGCATACATATAATATAACTGGACTGAATACTCATAATATTTTTCTCACTCAAAGTAAGAGACCTTGTTTCGCATACATATAATATAACTGGACTGAATACTCATAATATTTTTCTCACTCAAAGTAAGAGACCTTGTTTCGCATACATATAATATAACTGGACTGAATACTCATAATATTTTCTCACTCAAAGTAAGAGACCTTGTTTCGCATACATATAATATAACTGGACTGAATACTCATAATATTTTTCTCACTCAAAGTAAGAGACCTTGTTTCGCATACATATAATATAACTGGACTGAATACTCATAATATTTTTCTCACTCAAAGTAAGAGACCTTGTTTCGCATACATATAATATAACTGGACTGATAACGATTTTATATATTTTCAGTTCTTTTTTTTTTTTAGAGATGTTGGGATGGCAAGAGTCGCTGTAATGCATAATTAGCATGCATTTCCAAAATTGAGCCTATAATTTCTTTGTGCATCTCATTCCTTTTTGTTCTTAGGTATTTTAATTCAGCCACTTCTTCAAAATTTCCCTCATTTATCATTGACTGTCCATTTCCATTATATATTACATTTATGTGTGTGAACCTACAGTATATTTATTTTTATTGATGTTTACTTTCAGTTCCAATTTCATAGTGCTATTCAATAGAGTGTGCGTGTTGGTTCTTAATATCTCCTCGATATATATATATCATTAAGAAAGTTTTATTGGGTTTTCCACGTCATAGATTCAGGTTTGGCCTCTGGCCACTGATTGGAATAGGTGATCAGAGGCCGAACCTGAATCTATGACTAGGAAAACCCAAGAAAACTTTCTTAATCGTACTTATATCCGCGAAAATCTGCAATATAATATATATATAATATTTATTCATTTAAATATGCATCCATCCGTAGTAAATCTGTCCGAGGGCAGGTCTTTCATTGCAATCATAGCACTTTCATGCTATGCTTGCAGCTTTGCTAGGGAATTGTAGGTGTGGTAGCTTCCCGTAGCTTTCCACACCGATGAAGGATGATGATGATGATGATAATGATAATGATAAGGGATGATGATGACCATATGATTTTGGGGACCGTTAGGGCCTTAAAGTTTTCCTGACATTTGTCTTACAGGTGATGAAAAACCCCAATAAAAACCTGACCCAGAAAAACTGCCCCGACCGGGGATCGAACCCGAGCCTGCTGCCTGATAAGGCAGCACGCTACCTTGAGACCACAGCGGTGGACTAAATATGCATATGTTCTTAATTAACAAAAGAGTATTAATGTCAGATAATCAGAATGTGTTTTTTATGTTACTTTCAACCTCTATTTAGGACCGAATCCCATTAAACCAAGGACAGTTTCTAGGAGTTCAAGTATACATGACAATACTGTATGGTTCAAGCACAAATTAATGTTCCATGGTCTGTAGACAACTTTAACCTTGGTCAGTGGCGATTAGAACTAACGATGAGGGGATTTCCTGTCCGGTGACATGTGACACTAGCATGGGGGAAACTTCGTAGGCTTGAAGGGACACTAGACTCTTGACTGATTGACACTATGTACTTGACACTAGACATACAAAGCTTGATTCTGGAGACGGCCTGCACCGCTCCTCTGTACATACTGCATCCTGTATATGCAGGCTGGATACCCTAAAGGGTTTAGAGTAGGGAGAGGCAGTTTGCGTGGGAGGAGGTTAGGTTGAGCGTCAACATTGACCGGAAAATGACGACAAAGCCCAAGGCCCCAAACATACACACATACACTCAAACAGCAGAATATAAGCGAAAGCTGACATACATCCGGAATGCAAACAGGAACCACCGTTTGTTGTTTTAGAGATTATCTCTGAGATTTAGTCATCTGACAGCCACTCTACTCTCCGCGCACTTGTTTTCGTTTTAATGCAAAAAGAGATGGCAAGTTTGTAGCAACAGCATTTTTATATAAAGTCTAAGATTTGTTTACGATCTACATTATTACAAGTAGTACTGTACATCATGGATCAGAGAATCGTGGATATTAACCCGACTAGGGTCAATGTATTTATGTTCGGGTTCAAGTATTTAGAGCGTTTGCTTCCATGAGAAGGGATGCAAAGTTATGTCTGGTTACGATTTCATCAGCGATTAATGAGGGATCTATACCCACTCGAAGGGGCCGGTAATGATTAATGTTTTGGGATTGGAGAGATAGGATGTTGCGAAAATATTCCTAAAAAATAACTCTTGCACTTCACTACATCCTCAGATAGTGCGCTAAAAGAAGTGATCCGATTTTTTTTCTACTAGAGCAAACATATAATAAATAAACTATTCATAGCTTTGATGATGATGCTGATGATAATAATAATAATAATAATAATAATAATAATAATAATAATAATAATAATAATAATAATAATAATAATAATTTCATTCCATTGTAATTCTGACAGAGGGCAGGTCTTTTACTGCAGTCATATCATTTTAATGATATGCTTTGCAGCTTTACTAGGGAATTATAGTTTCTTTCCACACCTATGAAATGATGATGATAATAATAATAAGGATGATGATGATGATGACTGGATGATTTTCGGGGTACGTTGTGCCCTAAGCTTCCTGATATTTGTTTTACAGGTGATGAAAACCCCCGAAAAAAACCTCGCCCAGGAGTCTGTCCCGACCGGGAATCTAACCGGGCCAGCTGAGTTACAAGGCAGCACGCTACCTCGAGACCACAGCGGTGGACTATATTAATAATAACAACAACAATACGAATAATAATAAAAATAATATAATAATGTTTTACTTCTAGGCTTTTTAACAATAATAAAACGATATAAAATACATGTACTTAACTTAATTAAAATATTCCCTTTTATATCGTGGACTGATTGACTCAAAATCAGTTAAAAAAGTATTAAACATTTCATGAGACAATATGGTATATAAGCATATCTTAGGTATATTTTTATTATTCTTTTTTATTTTACAATTTTTATTACCAAACTAATAATTTAATCAAGTTATAGGTTATTATTATTATTATTATTATTATTATTATTATTATGTTCTTTCCATGTCATCTGTATGCTGAGTAACCTATGCATATTATATATTATTAATCAAGTTGTAGATAATTAATTACTGTTAATATGTGTATAATTTAATCCAGGTGAAGTGGAAGAAGAGACCTTAAGGTCTTAACTCCATCAGGTAAAATAAAACATTATTATTAATACTTCTACTGCTACTTTCGTATTTCTTTCATTCCTTATACTACTCTTACTAATTCTGTTAGGCTTACTACTTCGACGTCTCCTACTACTACTACTACTACTCCTCTTACTAATGCTACTGCTATCAGTATTCCTATCACAATACATACCCATAGCTGGAAAAGAGAATAATCTGACTGTACTTTTGTCCTAGCTACCATCACTATAGACGCATAGAGAGAATTATTTTAGACCACACTTATCTCCAGATAAACATAGACATCAGATAAAATTTTAGACAAATTCTCAAGAAATTGTAATGTCTCTCAGAGTACCGATCTATGTATCTCTCATTTATACAATTAAAATATAACGTAGCCTACGAAATAAATATTCAAAGAGCACATGCATAGCAAGTACAATATCTAAAAAGTTAACAAGACATACAAAATACAATCGAATGCCTATGATTAAAATTTTCAACACATTGAAAGTAAATATATATTCCTTGTCAATAAATTAAAGCTGTATAATCTGAAATTACCAAGCTTTTTTAAAGTTTTCAAATTAGTATTGATAGTAAAGTGAAATTAGTAAGCTTTTTAAATGTTTGAAGTTAGTTTTTGTTCAGCAAAGTGAAATTACCAAGTTTTTTTCATGACTGAAGTTAGTATTGAAGCCAACAAGCTGTTAACAGTAGAAACGTGTTATTAGAGGCGATCAACAAAAACATTCAACAAGAGATAAAATCAGAAACAGCACAATAAGGGAAATTTTGCAAGTCGAAAAAAAAAATAGAACAAAAACGTTTGAAATGGTATGGACACCTCATAAGAAATTAAGAAGATAGAGTACCAAAGAAGATCCATGATTGAAAAGCTAATGGAAGAAGTGGAAGAGGCAGAGCTAGAGAACGTTATGATAGATGGAGTGAGGAGAAGTATGGAAGCTAGAGATTTGAGGGAAGAAGATGCTTTAGACAGGAATCTCTGGCGACAAATCACTTTGGGTGAAGGAGAAAACACTGTATTGTGGAATATTCCCAATAAAAAAAGTATAGAGAGCAAACAGTAATTGCTAAGCTATTTAATGTTTGAAGTTAGTATTGACAGCAAAGTGCATGTTTACAGGGAATCATTGTCAGAAGTAAGGAATGCACTATCTGATATTTTTATTTCACTTTATTTTGGGTACACAGATGTATGTTACAACAATCCATCAGAATTACAAGACCAAGTGACAATTGATTGAGGCGTATGTCGCACGCAAGCTTTACTTGCACGAACAACGCCTGCCACAATGCATTTAGACTTCCTGCATAACGAACGTGCAATAGTAGTTGCCTCCCAGTCATGGCGAATCTAAATGTGTTAATCATAGGGGGACGAAATACACTACGAGGCTTCTAATCTATGTACGTGACTTTTTGCTCCCCTCCTCTCCTTGTGTAAGGGCGAGAAAGAAGGGTGTGCGACATATTTTTACATAATTGATGGTTAATTTGTTTGTCTGTTTATTTTTCTTATTCGTGGCTTGTATTCATGATAAAACGTTTCCACTCACTACTGTTTTAATAATGAATGGGATAAAAGTATTCGGGTAAAAATTCTAAGTTTTCTACGAATAAAACTAATATAATTTTAAAATAGTTTTCATTAATTTCTGTATATTATCGCTTAATACAGCATACATTTAAGGTAATTAAATACATACAACCTGAAGGACTAGAGATTGATTCCATATGGAGTCGGAATTTTTAAACTGCCTATATCTTGCTCAACTCTGGAATTGCATGCTATTACTTCTTACAGCGACTCTTGTCATCCAAATTCCAGTAAAAAAAAGTTAAACTTAAAAAAACTCCAAGCGCGACAGGCCTAGAAGGCCTTACATCCACATGCTTTAATTACAGAGGTAGATGATCATTTAGCCAGTGTAGGGGTAACATATGGTCATCATGTCGAATCCCCCAACAGTTGTCTGGTCTTCTCATTCTCAACCTGGCGTCGCTACTTATTGTAGCTACCTAAATATCTCAAGATGCTGGGTGGGCACCGGTCCCATACTGGCCGAAATTCCATGAGAAAATGTCTTCCCCCATGGGGACTCGAACCAGCGCAAGTCCCGCAGCTCTGTGCAAGGCTTCTTGCCTCACTCGACTACGGCGCGGGACGTTAAACTAAATACATATGAAAGGTTATTCTTCCAGTTGGAATAGTATATCTCTTACTTTAAGGAAGGTGAATTATTTACAAGTATTTTAGAACAAAATCCTTAGAGAAATCGGTGGACCAATAGGGGCGAACAAACATTTGAATAGAGGTGATTATATAACAGTGAGCTATGTGTTCTTTATGAGAAACCAGTTGTAATAACATTTAACTCTTGTCAACTGCGAAGGGCGGGACAAGTGACACGAATGGGTTATGGAAGAGGGGCTGGAAAAGTCTTGTAGAAAAACCAGATGGTAACTTCCCAACAGGTAACAATGTGGTGAAAGAATAATATTAACCATGATTTGAGGGAGGTGAATTTATAGGGAATGATTATAAAACATTAGTCAGGTTGAATGGAATTTTTTTGTCTCAACGGTCATCATTCTGTGGGTTAGTCAGTTACTTAGTTTTTTTCTATAATCTGACGGCGTTATGTCCCTAGAATCGACTCAGTCTCTAAAAAAAATGAGTACCACCAGGATGTTGTGTGAGTTGACCCCGATGGATGAATGGTTACCATGGTGGTATTGTGTGTACATTTTTATTATATAAAACTTTTCCTCATTAGGGAATTGCCTCAAAGACAAAGTGATACAGACAATTAATTTTAAAAATTGATTAAATACATTTTGTAAATACATTAAAACATTTCAAATTGTAATTGAAGTATATTCTATAAAGTAGAAAATTTTAAAGATGGTTTCTTAAAATATAAATTATTCCTATAATGTCAGGGATGGCAATTTTAGAAAGATACACTTTGTCCAAATCTATGAAACGCCAAAATTTAACTAAGAATCCTGGCATTTGCTTCGATGATCAATCCTGTGACAGTTATACTATCTAATTGGTATTTATCATAAGTAATACCACGAGTGATTTCCAAATTATCGATAAATTCACGACTCACGAAGTGAGGAGTGAATTTATCTAGAGAATTTGGAAATCAAGAGTGGCATTTGTTAGGACTATTTAACGAATAAAATTAAGCTGTTTACTCACAAATCATTATTTAACTGTAGTTATTTCAAAATATTTATACATTTAATGCAAACGGCGATGTTTGAAAACAAATGAGAAACGATAGGTACGCTTCTACTGCTTCTTTTGTTTATCACTGCAACCAGATCATACTATTTATTGCCAAAGGAACGCAATATTGTAAGAATGCTCTCTAGTGGAGAAAAAATGAAACATCAATCTGTATATTAATTCATTTCTGATGTCGTATGATGTAAATATTACAATTATATTTTTCTGGATTATTACCTGGGAAAAAATACATTTAAGAAAGTCAAACAGTGGTTTCTTTTTTTGGTGGTATAATAAATTGCTACAAATGTTGACATGTATGCACTATATATACAATCTGGTAGCCGTATTTCTTATAGGCTCAGTCACTGCAAAATAACGGTCAGACCTGTTCAGAATATTAAAAAGGAGGAGCTTTGTTTAATATATGGTAATTATAACACTGATAAATATTTCGTGAAACACGACTCTGATTGGTTGTAAAACAGGAATCATTGAAACGTGATTGGTCATTGACTCCCATTTGGGGCATGAGTTAAATATTCATTGTAATTAATAGTCACTGTTGGCTCATATATGGCTTTCTTTTCAGAGTCAACTTCCCCAGGTTGGCCACTATGAGTCTCAAAACGGATTGTAGGATCTAATATCATACCAATTTTAGAAGATGGTCTAAATGCAATAATATATATTCGTCTATTACTCCCATTAGTGGCCATACCATGAATTTTCTCATAAACTGTGTATCCATGATCTCGCAAGGCTTCTGCCATCATGTTCTGAATAGTGTGGTGCCGAATTTTTCTCAGTGATTCCCCAAACGGACAAGCCCCAAGAACACGTGCAAGGGTTTCGTTATCTCTGCGACAATGTCTACGTCCTTAGACCTGCCCGGCAAAGAATGCACCGCCATTACATTGGCTTGCACTTTAATTGCTTCTCTCCATTCGGAACAAGACAATCCTTGATGATCACGAATCCATTGATTTGCTGGTGTATATTCATTGTAGAGAACGTCTTTTCCTCTATGAGAATAGATAATGGTCGGTTTTCGGCGTCTTTTGAGAATACCTTCCTCGTTTGATTGATTACTGATTTGTGTTGAAACATAGACAATTACGGTCGCTGGAGCGATTTTTTAATTTAATCTTCCGATTTTTTGGTTAACAACGCGACCCACTTTTTAAAATAATCGCTATATGCCAAATTTGGTTTCGTTAAAAAAAAGGTTTTGGTCATGGTCATTCTCGGTGTCTGCTAGGTATGATCGTTGTAGTTCCATAATTTCTTTATTCAAAACTATTTTTTTGACAACTACATCAATAGCTTCATTCCTTCGGAATTCGCTAATAAGAATCAATAAAGGTTAATAACAAAAATCATATCGAAGTTAAACAGTACTGAGGAAGTACGAGTATAAAACATTCAAAGATAAAATGAACTTGAGAATATACAACTAGTGCTATTAGTTACAAAAATAAATAATAGTTTTAAAAAACTAAAACAAAACGCTTTATTAGAAAACCGAACTAAAAAATGAAAAATAATTTTGGGGTAAAATTAAAGTGGCCAACAAAAAAATTATCTCCAACACATTTGGAATAAAACAAGAGTTATCAACAAAAAGAAAATAATTTTACCATCAAAAGCGTAGGGTGCTCTATACCAATTAATATATTTGATAATAAACAGATATTGGTAAAAGTAAAGTCTCTAAGAAGAAAATGTAAAAATCATAAAAAGCACCCCACGCTTTTGATGGTAAAATTATTTCCTTTGTTTGATAACTCTAGTTTTATTCTGTATGTGTTGGAGATGATTTTTTTGTTGACCACTTTAATTTTGTCCTAAGCGTGTTGCAAATTAAAATTATTTTTCATTTTTTAGTTCGGTTTTCTAATAAAGCGTGTTGTTTTAGTTTTTTAAAACTATTATTTATTATTTATTTTTTATTTTAATATTTTACAGAATAAGATAAAAATGTAAATATCTTTAAATTCGATACTATTTTAGTATGAGCTAATAGTAACATTCTCTTAAAAGAAAATCCTCCCAGCCGGATTTCAACCAGCGACCTATGGATTACTGAAATTATATTCCACTAGAGTTCACCGCTCTACCAACTGAGCTCTTACAACGATTGACTAAAAAGTCGACAAGTCCGCAACCTATTATACCAGCTTTCATTTTTTTTTCCTGATGATTCTGGCCGGGATTTTAGAAACAAAATATGAAATTATTGTATTGTCACGGGTCCTTTACAAGTATACAAAGTTTCAAGTCGATCCAATTTTTCTGAGTGGGTGAAAATCGTGTTCAAAGGTTCCGTTACATAGATACAAAGACACTTTTTTTGATTTTCTGATAATTCTGGCCAGGATTTTAGGGGAAAAAATGAAATTATTGTATTGTCACGGATCCTTCACAAATATAGAAAGTTTCAAGTCGATCCAATGATTTTATGTGGGTGAAAATCGCGTTGAAAGATTCCGTTACATTGATGGATAGATAGATACAGGTCAAGCTAATATAAAGCGTGTAATAACTGATAGGCCTAATAGATAGGGTTAGCATTACTAAAAAGTAAGTACATACAATTAACTAACTCACTCACTGGCTCTATCGAACCCATAGGTTCATGACTGCGCGGACATAAGCTCTCCATACATCCCTATCCGGAGCTAATGTTTTCAAATCGTCCCCTATATAATCAACTTCCCCAAATCATGGATGTTTTTCTCCCACCTCATTCTTAATCTACCAACTGGGCGATTTCCCACTGATTATCCTACAATTAGCTTTCATGCACCTTTATTTCATTCTCCATTCGTGACGCAATCCCTCCCATCGCAGTCTAGATACATAACTGTTCTTATTATATCTGGCTTCCTATACATAACATGTAGCTCACTATTAATCAGTTTCCTCCATTCACCTATCTATTCATCTTTTTTGGCCCAAAAATATTGCTAAGTACTTCATTCTCAAATACTCGCATTCTTCTTTCCTCCCTTAAAATAAGAGTCCATGTTTCCCATCCATATAATATAACTGGGAAAATAATACTTTATATATTTTCAGTTTAACGTTTTTTGAATGGAGTTAGGACGACAAGATTACCTGTAATACATAATAGCATGCATTTCCAGAATTGAGCCTATGTTTAATTTCTTTATGCAACTCATTCGTATTTGCAATCTAATATATACAAATTAATGTTCGTTCGTACTTTATGCGCGGCCATACCGTTGATCCGATTGTGATGGGACTTTTTGCAAAATGTTCAGGAGATTCCCGGATCGAACATAGGCTATAAGAGAGTTGTGATACTCAACTCGTACATCCCTAAAAATCGCCCTTTGTAGTGGAAAATGTGAAAAAAAGTAGAAAAGTAGCTCTTTGGATACTTAAATTGCTTACGCTGCCTAAAACCATGACAAATACACAAAATTAATGTATACAGAATTGAATATCTCAAAAAGTTCTACAAAAATGTCTGCAACAGCATATGTTTATCTCTTACGGATAACTCACAAATAGCAATTTTTGTCTTTCATTGATGCCAAGAAGATCGAGACAAGTACATAGATTCCTGTGCAAGAATAGCAGCATATGGCGGGTATTCTTTTACGGATAACTCACAATAACGAATTTTGTCTTTTAGCTCGTTTATGCCAAGATGTTCAAGATAAGTAGTAGATTCCCGGGCAACACGGTGTAATCAGCACGGGGAATCTTAAAATAATTCGATATACATTTATAATTATTTTTCATTTTATTTATTCAACTAATCATAAGAAGGTCCACCGCTGTGGTCTCGAGGTAGCGTGCTGCCTTGTCACGCAGCGGGCCCGGGTTCGATCCCCGGTCGGGGCAGTTTTTCTGGGTGAGGTTTTTATCGGGTTTTTTTCCTCACCTGTTAGACAAATGTCAGGAAAACGTTAAGGCCCAAACGGTCCCCGAAATCATATGGCCATCATCATCATAATCATCCTTATCATTATCATCATCACCATCATCCTTAACCGGTGTGGAAAGCAACGGGAAGCTACCACACCTACAGAATTTCCTAGTAAAGCTGCAAGCATAGCCTGAAAATGCTATGATTGCAGTGAAGGACCTGCCTTCGGGCAGAATTACTATGGATGGATGGATCATAAGAAGTACATTAATTTTTGTCTCTCAGCTAATTTATGCCAAGAAGATCGGGATTAGTAGAATCCCGGACAACACCGAGTAATCAGCACGGGGTACTTACTCACTCACTGGCACTATTATCTAAAAATAATTACGAAATAGATTTTTCCTTCTACTTATTTAACCAAACATGAAACATTAATTTAAATTTATTTAGGCGTAGCAGCGGACGCCGGGTATTAGCTAGTTACATATAAAAATAAAAGGAAAACTAATAAATGCATCCACCTGTAATAAGGTATAAGTAATTAATAGAGGTATTTTTAGAACTTAAAAGTAAAGTAGCTCAAAGCTTTCTCGCCGTTCTTCTATAAAGAAGTTTGAATGTTTTATAACATGAAGGTTATCGACTTCTTCTCTATCCCTATCACACTAAATATATTCCCACCAGTCACCGGCGCTGTGAACCTTGTTAAAAGTTCGTTAATTTTTCACCTAATAACTCAGGTAATCCACTGGTACTTAGCAAGAGAATCGATCAACTTCATTGCATACGTATAGAAAATGGGATTATGGGCCCGGTGTGTATTATAATTCAGATCGATAACTCATTTCACCCACTAACTTAACTTATATTTTAATACAAAATCTACTTGAGCTTTCATTCTTTTTTGTAAGTTTAAAAGCGTTTGCTAAAGAAATCAAAGGTAATTCTCATTGTTATGAAAATCCTCAGATTATTTAAGATCGGAAAGTGAGAAATAAAGGAACAATATCTTCTTCTTCTTCTTAAACTTAATTTGTAGGATTTTCATCCTGTTTATTTCCAAAATCGGAGGAAGACGTACTGGATGTGCATTCACTGTCTATCCATCTCTTGGCAGGTCTTCCTCTTGTTCTTCTCCCGTCCATTGGTCTATCTTCTTTAGTTCTTTTTGCAAGCCGGTTTTTCTTGCATTCTTTCTATATGACCCTTCCAATATTTTCGTCTATCTATAATAAATTTGGTTATGTCTTGAATATGGCATTTGTCCCTAATTTCTGTGTTGTGTATTTTATCAAATAATGTTTTCCCCTGAATAGTTCTTAAGATTTTCATTTCGCATGTGCTTATTATTTGTTTAGTTTTTGTTGTATCAGCCCTAGTTTCTGCTCCATATAAGATAACTGGTCGAACTATCGTTTTGTATATGCAGGTTTTGCTTTCTTTTGTTTCCGTCCTTGATCCGTCCTTGGAACAAAATCGAATGGATGTAATACTGACAACACATTAAATTAAGTTTTAAGATTAATTGTAGGTTAATGTAGTGTGGTTAAATAGTGTGAATAATTTTATAAACCAGTTATGTTCAGAGGCCTCACCACTGAACTTTCTGAGCGCTTAATATCTATCCCATTCTGAGGAGATTTATAAATACTCAGAATATACAGGAAAGAAATGACCGGATTTCTGAACGACCTAAGAAGCGATGGAGTGACCAATTTCTATCCTGAAGCGAAATAGGCCAATGGCCTAATACCTGATTGTTATTGATCATGATGGTATTTTAATAAGCAGTCTGTATCGGTGGTCTAGGGGTTATGTTCGTTCCCTCTGGTCCCTATATTCGCAGGTTCAAGCGGGGTAGATAGAACTATTCTAGAGGTCATATAATTATTAAATGGATATAATCTTAAAGTCCACCACTGTGGTGTCAAGGTAGCGTGCTGCCTTGTAACGCAGCGGCCCGGGTTCGATTCCCGGTCGGAACAGGCTCCTAGGTGAGGTTTTTTTGGGGGTTTTTCCTCACCTGTAAGACATGTCGGGAAGCTTAGGGCCCAAAGGTCCCCGAAAATCATCTGGCCATCATTATCATCCTTATCATTATCACAATCATCTTTCACCGGTGTGGAAAGCAACGGGAAACTACCACACCTATAATTCCTTAGTAAGCTGCAAAGCACAGCATGGAAATGCCTTGATTGCAATGAAAGACCTTTCCTGGCGCAGAAAGAATTACTAAGGATGGATAATCTTACAACACTTCGACTAATTAAACTATATAATTATCCCAGAAGAATTATTATTTTAATATTAGGCTCTTACGTTTTTTTCTTCCCGGCCGAAGTCGATGAATTTATAGGATGGAATAATCCAAAATGTACGTTCTCCAGGCGGGAATTAAGTCCTAGGTTCCAATCTGAAGATTTTGAGGCTCGTAAAAAACCTCAATTCTAAATTAGTGCCTCTGAGCAAAATTTAATTTGCAGTCTCTCCAAGTTTTACCTTAGTTAGTAACTTGCTGCACTGTTTCTTCTGACACGCGTGGTCGTCCATGACGTGCCTCATCACACACACTGCCGGTACGCTTAAAATTGTTTACAAGCAAACAAAATAGTGCCTTTGTTGGGACTGGTTTGCGGAATCTATGGGTAAACTCAGCTCTGGCATCTTCATATGACAATCCGCGTACCCGTTCACAAACAATGGCAATCCATTATTCCGTGCTAAACACGTTACACTAAGCTAACAGTGTATGCAAAGAGTAGAAAAAAATTGTAGTATTTTCATGGGAATGAGTAGTGACTTTAGAGACACCCTGTATGTATAATGTAACCTGGTGAAGTGGAAGATAAGACCTTATGGTCTTAACTCCATCAGGTAAAATAAATAAACCATTAATAAATATGAAAATGTTTTATATTATTTTATTTTTTAATTAAAAAAAGTTAATTGGAAAGCTAATCGAAGACGTGAAAGAGGCAGACCTAGAGGACGTTGATGGATGAAGTGAGGAGAAGTATGGAAGCTAGAGATTTGAAGGAAGAAGATGCTCTAGAGAGGAACCTCTGGCGAAAAATCACTTTGGGTTGAAGGAGAAACACTGTATTGTGGAATATTCCTAATAAAACATGTTTTATTTATTTTATTCGTGTTTTTGATGACGTTCATTATTATTCCTGTTATAGTTTTACAAATATCAAGTTAAAATCAGAGAGATTTGAGTAAATTGAGATGATACAAGGGTAGGAAATTTGTGTTTTATGCATGGAAGTTATGTTCTACTCGATTTCATGAGTCCGTCTTAGAGTTAATTGGTGGTTTACATGCCCGGACATGGCTATTTTCCTTGCTTGCCGAGTTTCCTTCAGAACTTTGTGAAATCTCCCAATTCCCTGCTTGCAGCTTGGAGTTAGTGGGCTGAGTAGAGGAGTTGTTGGGTGAAAGTTGATGGAGGAATGAAGAACGTTAATAGAGCTATTATCAGTTTGGATGTGGAAGGGGTAGAGAAGGGGAAGTTTAGATTGGAAGAGGGTGTTTGCTGGAAGTGGAATAATTTCGGTTTATTGAAGTATTTATTTTTCTCGTCACGTGAAAATTAGTCGAAGCATTTTAAGGAAATAATTGCCAAGGGGATTTTTATGAAGTAATGGACACGAGCTGTATTACCCTAAATTTACTTCAGAGGTGTTGAACTTGCATGTGTAAACTGTGTATAATAGCTTCATTTAAAGTATAATTAAAAGGGGAAACTTAATTTTCATGTGTTGAATGTATTTTTAATCACTTTTTGATAAATATGCTGTTTCATCATACAGAGATCGGCTTTCTGAAATTTTGTGTCTCCATCCATTCATCCATTGTAATTCTGCAAATTTATAGCATTTCCTTCCTATGCTTTGCAGCTTTACTAGGGAATTATAGGTGTGGTGAAGATTGATGATGATGATGATGGCCAGATGATTTTCGCGAACCGTTGAGCCCTAAGCTTCCTGACATTTATCTTACAGGTGAGGAAAAACCCCGATAAAACCTCAACCAGGAGGCTGTCCCTACCGGGAATCGAACCTGAGTGACAAGGCAGCACGATACCTCAAGACCACAGTGGTGGACATTTTATGTGTATCATACAAAATTGTGTGTGTGTGTGTATGTGTGTGTGTGTTCTAATCTAATGCCGACCTTGACACTTTGAATGCTTCCAGTTCTGCGCTGGGCGGATAGATGGCGTTAATGTGGTCTATTTTCAATTTTCGCATCACTTCAACAACCCACTACCATTGTGCTACGTAGGCAATCTAGGCTTCTTAATAGAAACAATCCTGTTTTACTGTGAATAGAAATTCACCAATAGGAGTACTTGATGATTTCATAAAGAGGAAATTAGTATCCTCTCCTGGATTGCCTAATTAGCTTAATGGTTAAAGCACCAGCATTTAATAACTTACTGGAAATATTGGACTCAAATCCCAGTTTAGGTAGAGAATTTTCTCTTTGGTTGTATTAAAATCTGGGGCACGCCGTAGCGTAGTGGTTAAGGCACTGAGCTACAAGCCGGAGGGTCGAGGGTTCAAGTCCCGTTGGGGCCAGGATTTTTAAACTGACCCAAACCCTCTGGCGGCACTATGGCCCTGTGGTCGACTCAGCCTCTAACGGAAATGAGTACCGGACGCTTGTTCTGGGGGTAAAGGCGGCCGTCACGCAAGGCTGACAACCCGGCTGACATAAAGTGCCGATTGTCTAGAAAAAGTGGGAGCCTTAACCTTCTACTACCCCAAGGGCTTCCGGGCCTGTTGTGGGATCACTTTACTTTAATTTTTTACTTTGTATTAAAATCTACTTCATCCATAAAATTAATTCCCACAGTGATGTTATCATTGTCTGAAATTAAGTTAGATAAATTCATATTTTAAATTCTTTAATGTATTAGGCGATATCGAGGAGGTACGAAGGGCCAACATGCATATTCTATTGAGTAACATTAAGAAATTTGGACTGGAAGTAAACAATAATAAATTAAATATATGCTCACGTGTAGAAATACATTAAATAATGGAAATGGACAGTTAATAACAAATGAGGGACATTTTGAAGAAATGGCTGATTTTAAATATTTTGAAACAGTAATTACAAACTGGAATGAAGTCCACACAGTATTAAATCATAAGCTAAACCTGGAAATGCATGCTATTATGCATTACATGGACTTTTGTCATCCCAACTTTTCACAAAAAACATTAAACTGAAAATATATAAAACAGTCATTCTCCCAGTTACATTATATGGATGCGAAACATTGACTCTGACTTTAAGTGGGAGAGAAATTACGAGTAGTTTATTTGAGAATAAAGTTCTAAAGAAAAATCTTGGACGAAAGAGAAATGAAATAGGAGAGCGAATAAGACTCACAGTGAGCTACATGGTATTTATGGGAAACCAGACATGCTAATAAGAGACTAATAAGAGTTAAGTCTCGTAGACTACGCTAGGCAGGACATGTGGCACGAATGGGGAATGGAATAGGGACATGGAACCTCCTTGTAGGAAAACCAGAGGGAAAGCGTCCAGTAGATAGGCCAAGAATGAGGTGATTTGAGGGAGTAGATTATTCGGGTGATGATTAAATGCAGGTCAGGATGAGGAAATATGGAGAGTTTATGTCCCTTCGATCATGAACCTACAGGTCCGATAGTGGTAGTGAATTTGTTAGTTAATTGTTCAATGTATTCACTCTAATTCATGTTTTCAAAGGTTAAATATTTGCTTGTATCTTGACGTATCAGCGGAATTAATTTTTGCCATGTAAGGTATAGAGGTGGGAGTGTTCATCGCCATTCCGCTTGCGTTCTCGATAAGGGAGTTAAATTTTCACGGCTTTTTGAGTCATTCTGTGTGCGCCTAGTTTGGAAATTAGCCCGTAGGCTTTCGCAAGTTGGAAAGCCTGCCGGGGCGGAGTAGAGAGCTTGTTGTATGTAAAGCCAAAGTCCTTGATTAGTAGGCAGCAGCCCTGGCAGCCATTAGGGGTATGTGGCTTCCACCACAACTCTGCATGGATGTCCTCTATAGCCTGCCCACATACACACAGCAAACAGATTGTTGATGAAATAGTACATACACTAGTATTTGAACTCATTCTCTTTTACATATTGTGCAAATTGGTCATTCGAAACTCTATGCTTGCAAATTTCTAACTTGCAATAAAATTCTCTATTTTATTCAAATTATATGAAACGTATGCCAGCCATTATTTAAACACATGATAACTTCATAATTAGTTGCTTAATATACACAGTAACCTAGGGCATCGCATC